>WNWK01019249.1:0-38199 GCA_009830355.1 Cherax destructor
CGCTCCAAGAGCCTTATCATATCTCTTCTTAAAGCTGTGTATGGATCCTGCCTCCACTGCTTCACTCTCCAATTGTTCCACTTCCTAAAAACTTTTAAAGAAACTTTTTAACACCCCCCCCTATGACTCTTTTTAAAGCCAGCTTCCAGTTGTTCCCCCTTTTTTTTTCCCCAATCCCTGAAACATTCTAGCCGTGTATGTGTGTTTGTTATAGTTTTTTGGGGGGAAGTGGGGTTTGTGTGTTGATCTTGAGTGGGGATCGGTGGGGGTGAAAAAAGCTTTGCTTGCCCTTCCTTGCTGGCCGCCCCCCCTCCCCTATTCACCTGTTTTTCCCCCGTTCCTTACCCTTCATGTGAGGCGACTGTCTTGCTACAAGGGGGGATCTTCATCCAAGGAGCTGGAGTTGTTTTCCCTTTTTGGATTAAACCTAATTCCCTTCCTTCCCCCTCCTATTGATTGGGGACCGATACAACCAAGTCAAAGTTGTGTTGGTTAAAAAATCATTGTATTGTGAGCTTCGTGGCTGAGTTTTTAAAAAGGTTGTCAGGGACAGACTTTTTTTTAAAAACACACTGAAAATTTACTGACTTTTCCCCAGTCCACAAAGAAGAACCTGCACACTCTGCATTAAAGTCCGCAATTTAGCCACAAGTACTCTTTTTAAAATGGGGGGAAAAGTAAAAGGTTCAACCCTGCTGGGAGGGGAAAAAATTCTAAAAATTTAAAATTGTGTTTTGTGTGTTTCTGTAAGAGGGGGGGGAAGATAGTGAGTTAGGACCATGCTAGAACGGGGGAACCCTTGCCCCCTAACGTGTACTTGTTGGGCTTCCTTGATTTTCCCCCCCCCCCTTTTTCCTCTCTCACACTTGTTTCCCCAAAATCCCTTTTTTTCCCTTTTCCCCCCTTCAACCCTCCCTGGGATGGGGTTGGGAGAGGGCGTGGGGGGGGTTTGGGGCCCCTTTGTGTGAGCCACTGGGTTTGTGGATCATGGCCAAAGTGCAAGCAACCCAGGCTCGCACCAGGGGGCATCTTTTTCACATATCGACTTTTCCCCTGGTCATGTACTCCCGCTGCGCTGCCCATATCCCGATTTTTTTTTAAAAAAGGGCCAGTCACCCAGGCGGGGGGTGGATATGGGGCCAGGGGGCCCCAAAAGTAACACCCCCGGTTGGTCGGCAAACCCCGGGAAAACGGGGGCCCTTTTGGCCCGGTTCCCGGGTAAAAAACTTTGGGGAATCAAATGTATATATAAGTTTAATTGGTTTAAATGACATGATCTTACCTTGCATTACCTTAGTTTAAAAAAAAAAATGGGATTTTTTGGGGTTAGGGGAAAAAGGGGTAAGAATGACACTAAAGTTCAAAAAAGAACGCTGGTGACCTCGTATAAAAATTATTATAGAAAAAATTGGCTCAGTTTTGAGGTACTAGTGATTTTTTTAGTGTCACTAGGTTTGTGGTTCATGGTCAAGCAAGTTTGAGGACAAGCATTGACCTGGCTGTAAACACTGCCCGGGGCCCCCACACAGGCGGGGGCTGTAAGGGGGGCAGAAAGTACCTTCCACTGACCCCATTTCCCCCGTGTTACCCCCCTGACTGTAAAATCAAGTAACACCATCTTTAATTTTTTTTTAAAATTTTTGTGAACAAAATTAAAGGGGAATTGGTGTGTGTGTCTTAAATTTTTCCAAACCCCTGTCCCCCCTTTGTTTCTGTGTCCCCTCTCTGGAACATCTTGTCCTGTCCACTTTATCTATTCCTCGCAGTATTTTATATTGTTTTTGCCCCCCCAACCCTTTCCCCTTCTAGTGTCGTGGGGCCGTTTCCCTTGGGGACCTTTCTTCGTAGGAAAACCCCCCTTAGCTCTGGGACTAGTCTTGTTGAAAACCCCACTTTCTTTTTTTCCTGCTTGACCAGGTGTGGGTTCCAAACTGGTGCTGCGTACCCAGTATGGGTCTGGGGGTTTTGGTGTCCCCAGTCTTGAACGATTCCAGTGAGGTATTGGAACGCTATTCTTAGGTTTTTCCCCCCGCCCGTATCGCAGCAGTTATCTGATTGATGTGCGCCTCAGGAGATTTCTCCCCGGATTATACTCACCCCAAGATTTTTCCTTTTGTGAAGTTTGCAGTCTTTGGGCCCCCCAGGTTATACTCTGTCTGGGTCTTCCTTCCCCTCTTCATGACTTTTCTTTGGAGGGGGTTAAATTAAAGGGCCAGTTCTGGACCAGGCTTTTGGGCCGTCTAGGTCTCTTTTTTGTCCTACCCCCATCCTCCCCAATGATTTAATTCTTCTCATTCTTCACATCATCTGCAAAAAAAGGGGCACTTATGAGCTATCCCTTCCGTTATGTCATTCACATATACCAAAAACAGTACAGGGCCCCGGGGGACCCCTTGGGCCCCCTTCACGGGGTGTGTGTGTGTGTGTGTGTGTACTAACCCAATTGTACTCGCCTAATTGTGGGGTTCGGGGCCCCGACTCCCCGGCCCCGCCTCTTCGCTTCTGCTACTGGGTCTCTCTCTCCTGCTCCATGAGCTTTATCATTTTCCCTTTTCTTAAAACTATGTATGGTTCCTGCCTCCACTATATTTTCTCTAGACTATTCCACTTCCTGACTACTCTGTGGCTGGGGAAAAATTTCCTAACATCCCTTTGACTCATCTGAGTCTTCAGCTTCCAGTTGTGTCCCCCTTTTTCTGTTTTTCTCTGGGGAAATCCTGTCACTTCAATAAAACACTGGAGGACCATGCAGTACAAAAAACACTGGAGGACCATGCAGTACAAAAAAAAAACTGGGACCATGCAGTACAATAAAACACTGGAAGACCATGCAGTACAATAAAAACTGGAGGACCATGAGTACAGTAAAAAAATGGGGGGCCATGCAGTACAGTAAAACACTGGAGGACCATGCAGACAGTAAAAAAAATGGGGGGGCCATGCAGTACAGTAAAAAAATGGGGGGCCATGCAGTACAGTAAAACCCCCGGAGGACCATGCAGTACAGTAAAACACTGGAGGACCATGGTACAGTAAAACACTGGAGGACCATCCCGGGGACAGTAAAACACTGGGGGACCATGGAAGTAAAACACTGGGGGACCATGCAGTACAGTAAAAAACTGGAGGACCATGCAGTACAGTAAAACACTGGGGGACCATGAGTACAGTAAAACCGAGGACCATGCAAAGGGGAAAACCTGGGGGGCCATGGGGGACAGAAAACACTGGGGGACCATGCAGTGGGGGAAAAAACTGGAGGACCAGGGGGGGACAGAAAACACTGGGGGACCATGCAGTACAGTAAAAAACTGGAGGACCATGGGGGACAGTAAAACACTGGAGGACCATGCAGTACAGAAAACCCCGGGGGGACCATGCAAAAGAAAAACACTGGAGGCCCATGGTACAGTAAAACACTGGAGGCCCATGCAGTACAGTAAAACACTGGAGGACCATGCAGTGGGGGAAAACCTGGAGGACCATGCAGAAAGAAAAAACTGGGGGACCATGCGGGCGTAAAACACTGGGGGACCATGCAGTACAGAAAACACTGGGGGACCATGCAGTACATTTCCCCTGGAGGCCCATGAGTAAAAAAAACACTGGAGGACCATGCAGTACAGTAAAACACGGGGGCCCCCTGCAGTACAGTAAAACACTGGGGGACCATGCAGTACAGTAAAACACTGGGGGACCAGGGGGGGAATTAAAACACTGGGGGACCATGCAGTACAGTAAAAAACTGGAGGACCACACGATAAGGTAAATGCAGCTTAGGTGAATAATGAAAACTTTCAAAAAAAAAGTAATGTCTGTAGTGATCCTACAGTAGTATGCATGTTAATTGGGACGGATGAAATAAGACTTTGGGGAAAATTAATGTTTTTTTAAAAAAATACCGGCAATGATATGACAAAAAATTATTTTAATAAGAGATCTGAGCCCCTTTTTTTAAAATTGCTACACATTTTGGGGTTTTGAATTGCCCAAATTTTTTTAACACTTTTTGGAAATTCTTCATCTTTAAAAAGGCCCCAATAAATCAATTAGCTTCTCCAAAATTGAACAGTTCTTTTTTTCGATCCTGCGTTTGTTTCCCCCTATTCTCAATTGGGGGGGGTCAGGGAATTTTTCCGGTCAATTTGGAATCCTTACCCCAAATTTTTTTCGAAGAATGTCAGCATTTTGGGGAATGTGGCATGGAGCCACATGCTGGAAAATGCCTTCTCTATCAGGAAAGTCTCTGTCTGCAATGGGAAGCAAGTGAGTTCCCGGGGTTGCCTGTATTTGTCCCCGTTCATCGTTCCCTCAGCAGTAACAAGCCACCCCGGGCCTTTAACGGGAAACCCCAAAACATCTTAGGTGGGTTTTTTTGGGTTTTTTTTAATGTGTTCATTCCGGGGCCCCTCTTTGCTCCGTCTCGCTACTATTGATTTCTACCCATGTACTTCCAAAATACGCTCCATCTGAAAATATAACTAATCCATTCATCTGTCGTCCACCCCTTTTGATCGAGTCCCCCGCCCCTTTTTTTTCCTTTATAGCAGCGGTTCTTTTTTTCCCGGGGACTTTCTGGCGGTTCTGCCAACTTCCGGGGGGCCTTTTTGCCCCAACGGGTAAAAAAAAATCTCTATAGATCTTTGCTGGTTTTCTTGGGCCCCTTTACACTGTTTTTTATGATAATCTTATCATCGTGAGGTGTTGTCTTGCTTTTTTTTTCCACATCTTCCTCGACGCAGTGCTCCACAATCACCGGCCCTTTTTGTGTGGGTCTTGGGGGGAATATGGGGGGTCAAAGATACCCCCTTTTGGATGGGTTTCGGTATTTTACAGTAAGTAAGGGGGGAGTCCAGCCACCCCCGTCTGTCTCCCTTAGGTTAACGTTAGGGAGAGAGTGTGCCTATGAGAGGCTGGCACGTTTACCCCCTGACGCCGGGGTACCGTGACGTCACACGCAAAGGACCAGCTGTATAAGAGGAAGATACACTACACAAGTGTATATATGATACTGACACGACACCGTCAAAATCTTTTTTGAATCCGACCAACAGTTGACTTTGCTAGGCTTAAAATTTCAGCAATCTCGATACTCAAAAACCCCCATGTTTTCTAAGGGGGTATATGCATCCATCATGAATTTCATATAATCATGAATTGAAGGGAAAAAATTTTTGGGAAACCCCCCTTCACTCATGGAGCACACTTGTAGGAATACCCTTTTAGAAAAAGGGGGTTGTAGCACTGACGGGGTCGCAGGGGGAAAACCACAGCTGGATGGTTGCCAGAAGTCGGTAGCAAGCTCTTCTGAAAAGAAAAGAACCCAAACCACATTAATTAAGCCGGGGGTTAAGACATATTTAAGGGGAATCACAAAAAATTTTCTCTTGTCCCCCAATTTTGGGACACTACTGTAGTTAAATTGCTGGTGTTTTGGTGTTGACTCTGCAGGAGTCAACACCATGTCAATAAAACATGTCAGTAAACATGTGACCTACGGGGCGCCTCAGTTTCTTGAATTTATTTTTTATTCCAAATCTACTAGCTAATGTAACAACGTACCGGGTGAGGTATATTGTCTATTTTGTTTTTGTCACCTTTTCAAGTCTTCAACAACTTTTACAACCCCGAGCAGCATCATCAGATCATCATCATCATCACCCCCCGGGTGGTATAAGGGGTCACCGTCAGCGTAAACATCCAGCAATCTCGTTGCCTTTTTGACAATCTTCAACCACTGAAAAAGGGTGACTGTAAAAAAATTTTTGTGACTTTGTTCAGTACCTTGGCCGGGGAAAATTGCCTAGTCGTAAATATTGAAGAGTCACCCTCATTTGCCCCCCCTTTTATCCCCCTTCCTCCCTCCCTAGGTCTTTATAAGTCTGGGTCATTATAATCAAAACACGGTAAAACTAGTTTGTTAATTGACATCTAGTCAAGTAGTGATGCGGGGCTGTTAAACAAGTTACATGTACTTAATAACTTAGTGGTAACAGACAATCCGTCCAATGTGGTGTGTATTCCCCCGCTGGGTCAAGCATACGAGACTAGAACTTGAAACAAATAATAAAGGTTTTACTGTATCTTCCCCCACACCACTTGCTTTGACAATACTGTAATTATCAGCAAGGAGAGGTTGAATGAGGCTGAGATTTATTCCCAGTGATGAGGAAGGTCAACGGGTTTAATAGTGATGTCAGGTACAGCAATCTTGCTGCTTTTGAGCCAGAGCTGAAGATCGATCAGCACACTTCAGTTCTATGGAATAGTCAACTAAGATGATCCGAAAGATGTGCTTGTTATGTCCAGAGACCGTGGAGAAGTTGAACTCTGCCGAGAATCTCTCAGTATGAGAACATGATTCTTAAAACCCAATTGAGATTCTCACCCCATCTGAGACGACTGCCACCAACTTTTCCCGGGCCCGAACCAGGTCACTTCAAGCATTGTTTTGCTATGTCAGGACCTAATTGAGCTGTCAGTCTTCAAAGAAGTTCAGCTGCATTTGAAAAACCCTAGCTGTTGCTGCTGCTGTTATAAAACCATTCATCAAAGTATGAAACCATGAAACTTTCACTAACAGCATTTCCCAAATCTGCGACTGAAGCTCTGTAGCTACCCGTGCAAAGGCAGTTGATGAGAGAGAAGTTATGATGGATAAAGTTGCCATAATTTTGCAAGCATTTCCCGGTTATCTCTTCAGCCAAACTGGATAAACGCTCAAAGTTATTTAATTCATGGAAAACAGTCCTTCGGTCAGTGCCACCAGCCAACACAGGAAATAATTTACAGAATCCCAGGTTAAAAACCCGGCTCGTCCTTGTTTACCAGAATCAAATGACCCACTACATTTGTAGCTGTATTTGAAGGGTGTATTTGTAGTTGTATTTGAAGGTGTGTATTTGTAGTTGTATTTGAAGGTGTGTATTTGTAGTTGTATTTGAAGGTGTGATTTGTAGTTGATTTGAAGGTGTGTATTTGTAGTTGTATTTGAAGGTGTTAAATTTGTATGTGTAATTGAAGGTGTGATTTGTAGTTGTATTTGAAGGTGTGTATTTGTAGTTGTATTTGAAGGTGTGTATTTGTAGTTTTGGAAGGGTGTATTTGTATTGTATTTGAAGGTGTATTTGTAGTTGTATTTGAAGGTGTGTATTTGTAGTTTGTATTTGTAGTTGTATTTCCATTGTATATCCGAGCTCATTCTGGTTGGCATAAAGGTCATGTTTACCCGTGTTGGTGCTCAAGTGTACTCGTTGTTTGACCAGGTCAGTCATAGCTCCTGGTCACACCTCTTAAGAGTTATCTACCGGCCTCTAATACTTTGTTTTACCTGGTATTGACATTGTGTGTGATGTTTTCCTTCTTCCACGTCTTGGGCTCATGTTTTATTTACTACCACGAGACTGGGAAAAGTACTTCATAACGTCCCTGTGGTTTATCTGGTTTAGTTGGGCCCAGGCCCTTGAAATGCTTCAAGGGTATATCAAAGGATATATTTGTGTTCCCTAGCCCCCTCCTCGCATGCCTTTCCTGGGGCCACTGTTTAATGCTCTGAGTATTTCCAATGCCCTGATCATATCCCCCCGATATTCTGTTGTTGGTTGTTAGGATAAGATCCTAAAGCCCTCCTCAGTTCCTTTTCCTTCTGTTTTTGTACCAAGTCGTTGAGGCCCTTTGCATCTTCGCTAGTTTCTTGTTTGTGTGTGGGGATCATGCTGGACCTGCCTACTGAAGGCCACCAAAGTAAATTGTGTGTGGTGGGGGGGGGTGAGGGATGGTTGGTGGTTTGTGGTGGCAGGAGAGGGTTAGTGTAGGGTTTGGGGAAAGGGGAGGGGGGCATTGATCGTGTACGCTTGTGGGAAAAGTTTTGGGTGGAGGGGGGAAACCCCGTCCCCGTCCTCTTCCCAAACCTCCACCTTCTCCCTTAAACCCTTCCCCTAGCTTTCCCTAAATCTCTCCCCCCCCCCCTATTTCCCCCATCATTCCTGAACTCTTTCTCCCATCTTTCCCTAAATCCCTGCCTCCTATATTTCTCTAATCCATTGCCTTCATCTTCCCCTAAAATCCTGCCACCCCCATATTTCCCAGATTACCCATCTTTTCAAACCCGTTCTTCCGTCTTTAGGGAAAGATGGAAAAGTTTAGGGAAACTTTCTCCTATTTTTCCCTAAACCCGCCTTAACAACTAGCTTTCACACTACAGATAATGTACAGTCACATTTAAACGTTGCCTATTTTTTTCCTCTTCCACTTCGCTGCGGCATTCGTTTAATTTTCTTATTTGTATTTAAATAAACTTTAAAGGCGTCACGAGGAGGCCAGGACCAGGCCCGCCCGCCAGAGTACAAAACTCTTGAAACTAGTCACATGTAAATCACAGTTATGTAACCTAACCAGTTGACATTTGCATGATGGGTAAACGGAAGATACCGACAAATTAGTTAAAAAGTCACGTGAGCAAACATAGGACATATTTATTAGGAAACATTTCGATCCTGGGACCGATGAGGCCCGGTATTGTCCCGCCCGGGTCTTGTCCAGTTGGTGACCGAATATTCAACCTTGTCCTAGTGTTAGCTCACGTGTCTATTTAAACCACAGGATGTATCGGAGTGAAAAAGATATCCGCGGATGTGTTGGGATGTCTTGTTATTTTGGGATGCTAATAAGTAATGGAAACTATTTTCTTATATATATAAAACTATTGCAAATGCGGAAAATTGAAAATACATTTAAAAGCTCATAAAAATATACCAAAGGGCGTGTCAGATAGGAATATACGCAGGCGTCCAAAGGGAATAAATATGAAAAAGATACCACTTTCATTTTTATTGTGATTATAATTAAATATCAGACAGTATGTACGATAAATATAAGCACAATCGTGTACACACAGGTCAACAACCTTGAACGTTGTTTCCCAGGTCATTCATCACAGCGTGACCTCATCCACAATGCCTTATGTTTTAATGTCCCTTGGAGGCTGTTATATTGTCGGGGATGATGGCTTTCACAGTCAGTTCAGGACTTTACCTCTAATGGAACAACTTAGGTAGGGCGGGAATGTTTGTACCATTGTGTATTCACGGTTCCTGTAATGGAACAACTTAGGTGGTGCTGCAGGAATGATTTGTACCATTGTGTATTCACGGTTCCACCTTAAAAAAATGATTAAAGAACTAAAACCGCAAAAAAAAATACCAGTTATACTTTTGTTTCCTTTGAACGCTGGCGTATATATCCAGTCTGATGACGCATTTGCTTTAAAATTTCCACATTTAATACTTTTTCAAAAAAAAAGGGCAGACGTATAAAATTTGTTATAACAGAAACTTTATCTCATGAAGAGTTATTATTATAAGAAGTCCTTCATTAATGTGAGATACCATTTTGGGGAGTGGCAGTAGTTAGTGTTTACCAGAGAAAGTTAGTACCACTCTTCAATTACGGTAACAAATATATTCTCTGTTATCCCACAGGTTTTTGTTTATCTTTTCGAAATGCTAATGTTTTTTTTTTCTTGCTTGCAGGTAAGAACTGGCCGAGAGTGAGCCTGAAGGGTTCTACACTGCGGAGTTGAGTACAAGATGTATCTTTGAGATCACGGGGTTTGAACTCTAGCTTCTTGGTCCTCCTAGCAGCTTTCACTCGACTGACGTGATTTATCTGTGTCTTAATTACTTATTAGTCCATGTATGGTGTCGGTTACTGCATTATCGAAATATATAATAGTTATATAATATATAACCAGTTGCAAGACAGCCACCAGCCAGAGCATAGCTATAGTGATTAGTGCTGATAGCCGTATATCATGGAGCTGCCAGATGTCACCAAGTCAATACAGCTAAGTAAACTATTAACGTCACTGTTAGACCATTAATCTATAACATGACGAGTAAACGTAGGAAAACTTCAAAGTTTAAAGGGTAAATAACCTAAAATGGAAACCCTTAATACATAAGCATACAAGGTCTCTATAAAACATGTTCTGATAAGAGAGCTTACTAGGATAACGTAGAATGCACAAAACATGCTAGGTTTTGCCGCCGAAGTGGCTAGTTTGTGCTACCGTCCATACATAGGGTCTGAGTACTAGAAAACATGGCCTTACATGCCGCACCTGGGTCTGATTACTAGAAAACATGGCCCTACATACCGCACCTGGGCCTGATTACCTAGAAAACATGGCCCACATACCGCACCTGGGTCTGATTACTAGAAAACATGGCCCTACATACCGCACCTGGGCTGATTACTAGAAAACATGGCCCTACATAAAACCGGGTCTGAGTACTAGAAAACATGGCCCTACATACCGCACCTGGGTCTGATTACTAGAAAACATGGCCCTACATACCGCACCTGGGTCTGATTACTAGAAAACATGGCCCTACATACCGCACCTGGGTCTGATTACTAGAAAACATGGCCCTACATAAAGGACCTGGGTCTGAGTACTAGAAAACATGGCCCTACATACCGCACCTGGGTCTGATTACTAGAAAACATGGCCCTACATACCGCACCTGGGTCTGATTACTAGAAAACATGGCCCTACATGGAGCACCTACGTCTGATTACTAGGAAACATGGCCTTTCATGCCGCACCTGGGTCTGATTACTAGAAAACATGATCTTATATGGAATACCTGGATCTTATTACCAGAAAACATGGCCCCACATGCCGCGTCTGGGTTTGATTACCAGAAAACATGACCCCACACATGCCGCGCCTTTGTTTCCTTAACAGAACTCGTCTTGTAAATATTTGTGTATGTTTGTTAGATTTAACTGCATATTTTGACGATTCAGAGCGGGTTGAAGCATTTTCTGGCGTACTTGTAAAAATTGAAGTATGTCAGAAGGGAAATAGGTAAAGTTTCGTAGTCCTCCAAAGTATAAATTTGAGAAACAGGACACAAATAACCCACACATAGGAGAGGGTTATACAATTTTGTCCGATCTTGGACGATTTACAAAGTCACACTTTGTAAATGTGACTTGAAATGGTCCAAGTCGGACCGAAATCGTGGTAAGCTCCTCCCCCTATGTGCAGGTTATTTGTGTATTGTGCTCTCTTTTGTTATTTATTTGAGAAACAGGCTTAGGGATAAATACTGGCTCTTTTCTAGTACTTCTGGATCCTAACATATCAGTTCCATGTAGTAGTTGTGCATCATGAAGCGGAATTTACCTGCAATCCATAACTTTCGGTCCTCATAAAACCAGTGCAACCAAACTTAGTTGTTGTTGTACCCGGAGCAGATTTCACTACGAGACATAAACAAGTTTGTGAAGGCGGGGGACATTTATTGAACGATGTTGAGTGACTCATCATTTTAAAGCTTTTTTTTTTTGACTTCAGAAATGTACGGTATAACAAAAAATTTCGAGCCTGTGACAGATGTATCTGAAGAGGGGCAAGCTATAATGGCACCCCTTGAGGGACATAATGGTTGGTTGCATATCTGAGTTGAGTGACGTATTTTAACCTGAAAGTGAATGTCGCGTGATATTCTTCCCCACCCGCTTCCTGACGAGGTGTGGGGCTTGTCCCCCTCTCCTGCCTCCTGACAAGACGGGTGTTGAGACTTGGGAAATCATTGGAAGAACTACATAAGAATTTTTAGCAAGTTGATCACACTTATAACATACGTTAGGGCACGAAGTATGCTGAGGCAGCTCTGTGTTATCTGATAGTTATTTATAAATGTAAAATATCACAAGCAGAAGCACTCGGTCTTGATGGGAGAAAGTACTTACCATATTTCTCTGTTTCCCTTCATACGTTTTCAGGGGTCGTCATCCCTGCAGCCCAGTCCCCAGATTAAATCTCCAGGTTGCTGGCCTGATCGACTAGGCTGTTGCTGCTGGTTGCACGCAGTCTGGTGCACGAACCACAGCCTGGCTGTTTAGGAAATGATTTGAAATATGAGCGGTCCTTAAAAAGTGCATACATTTCGTCTCCACAAAAGAGGCAGTAGAGCTCTGGCAGAAAAAATCAAAATCATTACCACTAACCTCACGGATCATAATATATCTGAAAGGTGATGAGAAGCCAGATAATAAATTTTATTGAAAAACACGACTTGCACGACCTAAATCAGTATGGATGTAGAGCGGGAGTATCATGCTTGTCACAGCTGCTAATCCTTTGTGACGGGTTTACGGAGGCTTGGGAAGGACGCTGAGACCCAGCCTAGCTGGTGCCTCTAATGCTTCTCAGTCTCTTAGCAGACCTAGATAAAAAAAATCTAGCCACTGCTTCCTGTCGTCCTTTGAGAAGGATAAAATAGGCATGAAAGATATGGAAATTTGCAAGCTGATAACAAAATAAAACCTTTCAGTGGGCAATAGAAAATAATGTGATGTTCAGTGATAAATTTCAACTGCTCAGAAATGGGAAGAATGAACTGGAAAGATCCGCTGGATACTAAACACATGAGGACCAACTCATAGAATGAGATGGACACGTTAAAGGGCTGGGTGTAATAATAATGTTGACCTGTCATTTAGAAAGCACAAATTGTAATGTTTTCAAGATTAAACTGCATCTCTTCCTCCGCCATGTGCCAGATCAACCAGACTGTGATGGATATGTAGGTCAGCGGGCCGCTAACAGCATTATAGCCTGGTTGATCATGCAGTCAGGCTGGGCTGCTGGGGTACAGCAACTCTCAAAGCCGGTCCTAGGTATATTACAGGTGCGTAATTTATACCGCATAGTTTAACAGTACAACTTAGATAAAATGAGGCACTATAACTACCTGGAGGGTATTCCGGGGGTCGACGTCCCCGCGGCCCGGTCTATGACCAGGCCTCCCGGTGGATCAGGGCCTGATCAACGAGGCTGTTACTGCTGGCTGCACGTAGTCCAACGTACGAACCACAGCCCGGCTGATCTGGCACTGACTTTGGGTATCTTTGTTCAGTAAATAAAAGAGCATCGAGTCGAGCAAATGTAAGTCGGCGGCAGCTGGTGCCATAGTGCCCCGCCGCTGACTGATCTTATAAAAACATAAGAACACTACAGCATGACCCAGGACATTGTTTCCTGACCAGTTCACCAAGTAGTCAACCTAAAAAAGGTACAAGTCTTCAAGAGAACACTGATTTAGTACCTTTTACAAGTGCCTAATAAGGGCATGTGTTCTCTTGCTCTTTTTCTCACTTGCCCTCTTGCTGTTTGCTCTCTCTCTCTAGTTCGATCTCTTACTCGCCCTCTCGCTTGCTCTTTTGTCCGCTCTCTCTTGCTTTGGGAAGGGAATGAAAAATGAAAACTCCTGACAATTACTATGCGGATATCGATCTCGTGAGTCATGTGGGTTATTGCATGGCAGGTGATGCAGCAGCAGCAGCAGGTAGAGACGCCACTGTGTATTAAACCTCAGGTTGACTCATCCTCCCTCCATGCTGGCCACCACGGTCCACCCCACCGACCTTGCTAACCCCAATGACCCCGATACCGCCGTCACTTTTGATATACCTTTGATGGATTTCGAGAGTTTTCCTACTCGCAGCCAGGCCCTGGACCAGGCTAGTCTGGTGATTGCCTGGTCAACCAAGTTGTTGCTGCTGCTGCTGGCGGCCCATTGGCCAACATATCCATCTTGAAATTTTTTACATTTCTTCCCTCAGTTTTCATGACATCTTTTGGTAGAAATCTGAATAGTCTAGGTCCATGGATGTTGATACAATGTTCACTTATTGTGCCCACTACGTACCTGCTTTTCAGTGTTGACATTTTCTCGCATCTCTCACGCCACTGTTATAGCGGTGTGAAGATTTTTGACTAGTCTCTCAAGTGTTTTCCATGTATATTTTACCAGTAGTTGTGACTATCATGATCTTCCTGCTCTAAAACCATGGAAAAATAAACACATAAGCAGTATAATGTGATCCTTTATTGACAACGTTTCGCCCACGCAGTGGGCTTTATCGAGTCAGACAGATCTACCTGGAAAATTAGCAACATGGAGATATATATAGGGTACAGTCAGGTGGAGAATGCTGGGTCAGGTGGAGAAAGCTGCATAAGAACATAAGAATGGAGGAACACTGCAGAAGGCCTACTGACCCATACAAGGCAGGTCCTTATCAAAACCACCACTACCTAAGAATTTACTCCTGTACTCACGACACTAATCAAACCCAGCCCTCCCACTCGTATATTTGTCCAATCTCTTTTAAAGCCACCCAAGGTCCTAGCCTCTATCACTCTAATCGGAAGATTGTTCCACGCATCTACAACTCTGTTCGAAAACCAGTACTTGCCTATGTCCTTTCTAAATCTAAATTTATCCAATTTAAATCAGTTATTTCTCGTTCTTACTTGGTTCGATATCCTCAGTATTTTATTAATATCTCCTTTGTTTATGCCCATCATCCACTTGTACACCTCGATGATATCTCCTCATTCTACGTCTCTCCAGAGGTGGAGATTCAATGCTCTAAGTCTATCTTCATACGGGAGATTTCTTATACTGTAAATCATTTTAGTCATTCTTCTTTGTATGTTCTCCAATGAATCTATATCCATCCTGTAGTAAGGAGACCAAAACTGAGCTGCATAATCCAAATGAGGTCTCACTAGTGATGTATAGAGCTGTAAAATAACTTTTGGACTTCTGTTGCTTATACTTCTTGAAATAAATCCTAGTAATCTGTTAGCCTTATTGCGAACACTTAGGCACTGTTGTCTTGGCTTTAGATTTCTGCTTACCATGACTCCCAAGTCTTTTTCACATTCTGTATGATCAAGCTCAACTTCACCTAGTTTATAAATTCGAGGGATATTTTCATTACCAACGACTAGCACCTTACACTTGTCCACATTGAACTTCATCTGCCACTTTTCAGACCAAGACATTAATTTATCCAAATCCTCCTGGAGTTCACTGTTATCCTCCTCAGAATGAATTATACGGCCTATTTTTGTATCATCAGCAAATTTACTCATGTCACTTGCAATTCCTTCATCAAGGTCATTAATGTAAATTATGAACAACAATGGGCCCAAAACTGATCCTTGTGGAATGCCACTAGTGACAAATCCCCATTCAGATTTGACCCCATTAATGGAAACTCTCTGCTTTCTATTGGTAAGCCATGCCTCTATCCATGCTAGAACTTTACCTCCTATACCATGAGCTGCCACCTTTCTTAAGAGTCTCTTGTGAGGTACTCTATCGAAGGCCTTACTGAAATCCAAGTAAACTATATCATATTCTTTATCACTGTCTACTGCCTCAAATGTTTTATTGAAAAACGTCAGTAAATTTGTCAGGCAGGAACGACCTCTCGTAAACCCATGCTGAGATTCATTAATCAAATTATGTTCTTCAAGGTGACTTCTGATAATATCAGCTATAATTGATTCTAATAATTTGCCTACTATAGACGTGAGGCTTATTGGACGGTAATTTGATGGAATGGACTTATTCCCTGATTTGAATATAGGAACTACATTAGCTATCTTCCACATCTCTGACACAACACCAGTTAGGATGGACGTATTAAACACATTCGTTAATGGCTGACTAAGTTCCATTTTGCATTCTTTAAGTACCCTGGAAAACAACTCGTCGGGTCCCGGGACTTATTTTGCTTCAGTTTATCTATCTGTTTGATAACCATATCCCTCGTGACAGTAATATTAGTTAATTTGAATTCTTCAGGAACTGAATAATTGTTAATTTCTGGAATCTCATTTACGTCTTCGTGAGTAAAGACTGACAAAAAATAGTCATTAAATAGAGAACACATTTCCAGTTCGTTATCCGTCAGCTGTCCATTCCCAATTTTCAGAGGTCCTACCTTTTCCCTCACCTTCGTCCTGTACACTTGAAAGAACCCTTTTGGATTAGTCTTTGATTCATTAGCAACCTTAATCTCATAGTCACGTTTAGCCTTTCTAATCCCTTTTTACTTCTCTTTTCAACTGAACATATTGGTTAATAAGGTTAACATCTCTTTTGATGCGCCTATAAATTCCTCTTTTCTCCCTAATAAATGTTTTAGCCTCCTGTTAATCCACTTGGGATCGTTATTATTTGACCTAAATTCTCTCTGGGGAATAAACATACTCTGTGCACGTTGTACATTATTAAGAAAAATCATAAACGCAGATCCCTTCGTAATCGTTAGCTAGATTACCCCAGTCGAGATTAGACAGGTGTTCCTAAGTCCAATATAATCGGCAGAACGAAAATCAGGAACTTTTACCGTATTACCCCTATTCTCGTACTCCCATGTAATATTAAAAGTAATGGATTTGTGATCACTAGCTCCAAGCTCTTCAGTGATCTCCAGATTATTTACAAGAGTTTCTTTATTTGACAAGACTAGGTCGAGCAAATTATTACCTCTGGTAGGCTCCGTCACACACTGCTTCATAAAACAGTCCTGAACTACTTCCATAAAGTCACTGGACTCCAGATTACCGGTCAAAGAAGTCCAGTCAATTTGACTAAAGTTAAAATCCCCTACTATCACTAGGTTATTGTGCCTAGAAGCCCTAACAATTTCGTCCCAAAGAAGTCTCCCTCTATCGTGATCCAAGCCTGGAGGTCGGTATATTACACCTAGAATCAGTTTTTCTTGACCTTCTAGAAACTCTACCCAAACAGATTCTGTTAATGATCCATCTATTTTTATGCCTGTTTTTATGCAGCAATTTATATTTTCTCGTACATACAATGCAACTCCACCCCTTTCCCATTATATCTATCTACATGGAACAACTTAAACCCCTGAATATGACACTCAGCAATCATATCCCGACTCTTGGTATTATACCATGTTTCAGTTATTGCAATGACATCAAAGTTCCCAGCACATGCTACCAAACGTAATTCGTTAATTTTATTTCTGGCGCTTCGACAGTTAGTATAAAATACATTTATATGTATCTTCTTGTGAACCTTTTTCAGCTTTTGTTTTACACAATTTCTGTTACTATCATTACTCTGTGTCACTCGATTACTGTTATTGTTATGATTTATGATATCAAAGCCTGAATCAATATTTTGGCCCTCATTATTTACCATTCCTAAACCCATACCTCTAACTAATCCTAGTTTAAAGCCCTAACAACATCCTCAACTGAGCTAGAGAGAAATTCTACACCTGCCCTGGATAAGTGAACCCCATCCTGGCATACATGTCATTTCGGCCATAGAAGTGGTCCCAGTTGTCAATGAATGGGACTGCATTATCCTTACAGTGTTTGTCCAGCCAGCAATTTATACCAATCGCTCTGGACAGCCATTCATTTCCAACACCCCTTCTTGGCAAAATGCCACATATAACAGGGCTCCCTCCCTTCTTCCTAATGATGTCTATTGCTGCCTTATACCTACTAACTAAATCCTCACTTCTACGCTTGGATACATCATTGCCTCCAGCACTGAGGCAGATAATAGGTTGATCCCATTACCATGCATGATGTTGTCAAGTCGGCTAACAATGTCTTCCATCCCAGCCCCAGGAAAGCAAACCCTCTGTCTCCTACTTTTATCTTTCAAGCAGAAGGCCCTATCCATATATCTAACTTGGCTATCCCCAACAACAACGTTTTTACCTTCCTTGGTACAGTTCGTCGTGACGTTCCCAGTAGTCGACTCACATTCGTCTGGAAGCACAGAAAAGGAGTTTGACGTTTCCACAGCAGTCTCTTTCTTCTTCGTCGTTACTACCTCTCCATTCGTCTTCTTGATCTTCAACTTCGTCCCATGCTGTCCGGCCACTGCCCAGGTTCCCTTCTTGACCTGAGGACTCACAACAGGAGGACTACTACGAATCCTCTTGTTTTCCTCCATCAATCATGTGACAGTCTTAAAAGTAGTGTGATAGTTAAAAACATTGTGTGACTTAAAGGACCTGTAGTGTACCATTCTTGAGTTCTAGGTGGGATAGCGTTGAAGAAGTTTCTTGGCAATAGGTTCAGCTATGTTGTAGAAGCCGTTGTTCTGGTTGAAGTTGTTGGATATACAGATGAGTGATGATTCTAGGATTCTTCGGTATTGCGTGTTGTCTTCTCTGGCGATGAGTCTTGCGTTTCTGTAGTTGATTAAATGGTTGTGTAAATTTCGGTGTTGAACACAGGCATTTCTTGAGTCGTCAGATCTGCCTGCGTACTGGTGTTCTGAAATGCGTGTTTGTAGGTCTCTGGATGTTTCGCCAACGTATAATTTGCTGCAGCCATTACAATGGATTGTGCTGATTTGTGTTGTGTAGGTTATGGTGTTCTGTCAAGTTTATATGGCGTATCATCATCCTTTCAGAGAGTTTCGTGATGTTTTGTTAGGGCTGATGAATGGTTCAGAGAACCGACAAGTTGATAAATTAGACACACATACAACACTTGGTTATCTTTATTGAGGAAACGTTTCGCCACACAGTGGCTTCATCAGTCCATACAAAGGAGAATCATGAAGAACAGGAGTAGTTTGAGGTGGTCAGTCCCTCAACCTTGAGTCGATGTTGTCAGTCCATCAATCTTGAACAGAATACAGCATATGTGGTAGGAAACAGCTTATATACCGTAGGCAGGAGAGGTGCAGAAGTCGTAGGTGGTGTCACATTTGTACAAGAGTGGTATACAATACCGACATTTGTCCAATGTGGAAGTAGGTCGTGCCCAAGAGTTTAGCAAGTGAAGAATTCAATGTGTATTAAGATCCCAAGATGTTGCTGTGTCAGACAGGATGTAAATGAATGGTTCAGAGAACCGACAAGTTGATAAATTAGACACATGCAATATTCTGTGGAGAAGTAGCATGGACATCCCATAGTCATTTAAAACCACTAATAGTGCCCCACTTCACAAAGGTGACATTAAAACAATTGCGTAAACCTGTAGACCAATAACTCTAACTTCGCACATCAAAATCTTTAGCAAGATTCCTAATCACATGGAATGGCAACAATCCAGACCCGCCGCATAGGTTTAGAACAGTTCGCTCCTGCCTTTCATAATTGCTAGACTATTATGGTGTGGCTTGGATGCACTGGAAAATAAGTTAAATGTTAATGTAGTGTATAGTGATTTCACAAAAGCCTTTGACAAGTGCGAGCACAGTGCGATAGAACACAAAATGCGTGCAAAAGGAATAACTAAAGTAGGCAGATGGATATTCAACTTCTCAAGTAGTGGTAAACAGACATTGAAGTGCTGTGTTTCTCAAGGCACGGTACTCTCCCCACTTCTGTTTGCCCATTCTTATGTTCGACATAAACAGTTAATGTCAGTAGAGTCATGATTAAATTTTGAGGCCATTCTCAACGTGTGTGTATGTGGGGGGGGGTGCTCTGTTATGTGAAAGATTGCTTTGATAGCCTGTTCTTGCATAGTGATCTGATCATCGTGCAAATTTGAACGTTTCTTTGTCACGCTATACCGTCTTGCCAGACGTTTCGAGGCTGTTTTTTTTTTTAAATTTGATTATTTTTTTGAGAAATACACGTTTTTATGGATTTTTTAATCCTGTCCCAGCATCTTATTTAACCTTTATACCTTTGATATACCTTTGAAGAGTTTCGAGAGTATCTACTCTCTGAGCCCGGCCATGGGCCAGGCTCGTCTGGTGCTTGCCTGGTCAACCAGGCTGTTGCTGCTGGGGGCCCGCTGCCCCACATATCCATCACAGCCTGGTTGATCTGGCACCTGGTGAAGATACTTGTCCAGTTTCCTCTTGAAGGCTTCTACACTGGTTCCAGCCGTGTTTCGGATATCTTCTGGTAAGATGTTGAATAGTCTGGGACCCCGGATGTTAATACAGTGCTCCCGTATTGTCCCCACCGCACCCCTGCTCCTCACTGGATTTATTTTACACATTCTCCCATATCTCTCACTCCAGTATGTTGTTATGGCAGTGTGCAGATTTGGAACCAGGCCCTCAAGTACTTTCCATGTATATATTATCATGTATCTCTCTCTCCTCCGCTCCAATGAGTACATGTTCAAGACTTGAAGGCGTTCCCAATAATTTAGATGTTTCAATGGCTCAATGTGAGCCGTAAACGATCTCTGGATTTGTTCCAGCTCTGCTATTTCTCCTGCCCTGAACGGGGCCGTCAGCACTGAGCAGTATTCTAAGTGGGGGAGCACTAGCGATTTGAATAGTGTCACCATCGGCATTATTTACCTTGTTTTGAAAGTTCTCAATACCCACCCCGTCATCTTCCTGACTGTTGTGATCTTTGTCTTGTTATGGTCTTTAAACGACAGATCAGCAGACATAATTATTCCCAAGTCCTTTACCTCACATAATTAACTTCAAAAATGTTATTTGTAAGGTTAAAAGAAGTGTTGAAACAGTCTCATTTGCAGCACTATTTTTGTCTACGTGTGGGATAATCTTAGGTTGGCTGTGGAACAGTGATACCGACACAGTATGTTTATAAATGAGAGGCTTGTGCAACATATAGGTACTTCCACTAGTGGCTTTGTCCACTGGTGACTCCACCTACCACTGCTCCACCTCATCTGTCATCAGTATATTCAGTATATAATCTCCATCTCCACGAATATGCTGCACTATTATTAACATTGATGTACTGAACACATCGACACTACGCTGAGGGACTGATTACCTCAAACTACTACTCATCTTCCACTTATCTCTGCATTGGACTAAAGAAGACCCTGGCGGGCGAAACGTTTCAGAATAGATACCCAAGTGTTGAGCAATTATCTCATTAATCAACTTGTCAGTTTTATAAACTGACGTGTACTCTCTCTCTCACACACGCACACACGCACACACGCACACTAATGAAACCACGAAAAATTATTTATATATATATATATATATATATATATATATATATATATATATATATATATATATATATATATATATATATATATATATATATATATATATATATGTCGTGCCGAATAGGTGAAACTGGTCAGTTAGCAAGAACTCATTTAAAAGTAAGCCCTTTCTAAAATTTTCTCTTATACGTTTAAATATATATATATATATATATATATATATATATATATATATTCCATTTATATTAATTTAAAATTAATGATTTTGTACCAAAAGAACTTTAGAAAACTTACCTAACCTTATTTTAACAAGCGCAATTTAATTTAGCCTTATCCAACTAAATATATTTTAGATAAGTTTACAATAATTTAATAAACAAACAGAATGAAATATATTTTTTAGTTGGGTTCAGAATGTTTGCGAAATTATTGCATACACAAATTTTCGCTTGCCTTATTCGGCAAGAAGAGAGTTGATTATATATATATATATATATATATATATATATATATATATATATATATATATATATATATATATATATATATATATATATATATATATATATATATATTTGGATACTCGTGGCCAAACGTTTCCTTAATAAATAACGAAGTGTGCACGTGTGTGTTAATGATCATACTGGCTGTGAAATACGTTAATATAGGTTGAGAGAGAGAGGATGGATGGAGCAGAGGACACCAGGCCAGGAAATGTCATCACACTTGATAACACCTACGGTATCTGTCAAGTGGTTAAGGTCGTCCTCATGCTTTTCCTTAGTAAACTGTTTTAATCTTTAGAGAGTTTTGACCTATATGTCATCAAACACACGTGGAGTGTGATTATTTTATGTGGTACACTGCCACTTTTATTGTGCTATCTTATCAAACTCGTCTACACGCACGTGTGTGTGTACTCACCTAGTTGTACTTACCTAGTTGTGGTTGCAGGGGTCGATTCATAGCTCCTGGCCCCGCCTTTTCACTGGTCGCTACTGGGTCTCTCTCCCTTCGCCATGAGCCTTATCATACCTCTCCTTAAAGCTATGTATGGAACCTGCCTCCACTACATCGCTTCCCAAGCTATTCCACTTCCCGACCACTCTATGACTGAAGAAATACTTCCTAACATCCCTGTGATTCATTTGAGTCTTCAACTTCCAACTGTGTCCCCTTGTTGCTGTGTCCCATCTCTGGAATATTGTCTCTGTCCACCTTGTCTATTCCTCTCAGTATCTTATATGTCGTTATCATGTCCCCCCTATCTCTCCTGTCCTCCAGTGTCGTGTGTGTGTGTGTGTGTGTGTGTGTGTGTGTGTGCGTGCGTGCGCGCGTGCACGCTCTATAATAATAATATATATTTACTACAAGTACATGTACAAGGTATACAGGTCTAGCTGACATCAATGATATGCTACTATATAGAAAGCCCTTTGTTATGCAGAGTATTTCGGGCAAATTAGGTCAGTTTTGTCCCAGGATGCGACCCACACCAGTCGACTAACACCCAGGTACCCATTTTACTGATGGTGAACATAGACAATCAGTGTAAAGAAACACGTCTGATTCTCTCTCTCTTGTATACAGTATCTTAAAGGTGTTTGACCCTAGCACTAATATCCCAGACAGAACAAACTGCAGTTCTGATCTTTGGTGACCTAGACAGCTACACCAGATTATTTCCTAAGTTTTAACTGAAGGTTTTACTCTTCACGTGCTATTTTAACCCGGAAACTCTGGTATCACTAAAGGATGACCATGTTCATTTTATCTCCATACTTCATCTTCAGGTAGAAAGTAAAGGTTACAGTGTAGGGTATGCAGTCTCTTAGATTAATCTCTTTATTGTGCACCTTAAGATCCATCCTGTGGGTGGCAGTTAAAACATTATAGAGGCGTATAATGGGTCCAGAGATTGGGCTGTGTGTGCATGTGACCAAAAGTTACTCCCTGGAGGCGAGGGAAAAGAGGCGGGTGTGTTTACACGGCCGCTGTGAGGGTTCTATATACCCACCCTTTTTCTCACTCTTAACAGTGCTGCAGTACACCAGCTGACCCATCCTAAGTAGGTCCTGTTTATAATCAACCATTATCGGTTGTTAATTTGTCCAGCTTATTTTTCAAGTTAACCAGAATGCTCGTGGAATGACACTCATAGGTCAGTATTAGCGCGTTCATCTCTGGGCTTAATAAGGTGCGTTTACTTCAAGGTGAGTCAAGACGCGTGAGCAAGTGTGTTGACGTGTTTCCTATTTACCCCGGGACCTAGCAGTAATACCTGGGTATTAACCAACTGTTTGGGTAATATCCTGGGTAATACCAAAGGATCTAATTGGAAATATACCAATTTGATTAACTTTTTCGGGGGATGGGGGGGGTTTAGAGGGGCTGTCGTGGGTTACTATCTCTTAAATATATTCACCCTAAAAACTCATAGTTGTGGTGTTGTCGACGTTGTGAGGGCTGGGTTCCTCCTACATAACACACTACCTTGTTCATGTTAGCAGCTACAGTCTTTTCTGTATGTTACACTGAGGTTTCTCAGTGTTTTCCACTTTGCCTTTCTAGGACATTTTCTCTTCATTAAAAGTCCTTGACCTCTTGATGGTTTTATTTTGGTGACTATCAGTAACTTGAATCACTGATAAAGGTATCGGTAATTTTCTCTGCGTGAACTAGCTATTTTACTCCAATACAAAGAAGAATGGTAAATAAAAGGACACAATTGCAACTAATGTGACATTTTATTGTGGCAACGTTTCGCTCTCCAGGAGCTTTCTCAAGCCGTTACAAGCGATAAATGGACATAGTTGGTATATATATACTGTCAAGGTGAGGTGAAAACACTAGTGGTGTTAGAAATAGTAGTGATATAAGTAGTATTAGTAGTAGTAGTAGTAGTAGTAGAAGTAATACAATAAGGTAGTACAATCAATATGCACGTGAGTAAAAGGTGATAAAACAAATACTTGGGTAGTATAACAATAGGTTAGACAAATATTTCTGCTGGAGGTTGAAATATAAAGGCCAGTAGAGTGTTCCACATCTACGATGTGCTAAACTAACAGGAGAGACTATGTGATGGTAGGGTTTACTGTTTTCAGGAGGATTCTTGCTAAGACTTCAGAGATGGTGAAGCTGCCTTTGTTTTGTTTAATTGTGTTAGAAACAGAGATAAGTGCTGATTCAAGGCATTTTCGACTACGGAAATTAGTTTCTTTGATTACTAGTCGGGCGTCTTTGAATTTCATGAGATGATTGTTGGAATTTCGGTGTTGTACGCAGGCGTTGTTCAGGTTATCGTTTCTGCATGCATTCATGTGTTCATTGATGCGTGTCTCGAGGTTTCTTGCTGTTTCTCCTACATAAATTCTGTCGCAGCCTCCACAGGGTATAGTGTAGACCCCTGCGTTGACTGGTTCATGGTGCTTGGATCTAGTCCTGGTTAGATCCTTAATAGAAGTACTGGAAGCGATGGCGACTCTAGTGTTAGCTTGTGCAAATACTTTAGAAATGTTGGATGCAACCTGGCTGTTGGGAAGAATTATAACTTTGTTTGGAGTGGAATTGACGCGTGGAGAATTAATGATCTGAAGAGCTCTTTTCTTGCAATCTTTGATGAAAAAGGAAGGAAAATGTAAATCAGTGAAGGTTTGGTGAATGTATGTACATTCCTCGTCAAGAAACTCAGGACTACAAATTCGGTAAGCTCTTAGGAAGAATCCGATGATGATACCTCTTTTGGTCTTAGTATCTTGACTGGAATAGAAATGTGTGAGGTCATTTTTATTTGTAGGTTTCGGTAAACTTGAAATCTTAGGTTGTTATCTACTTTGTGGATGAGGACGTCTAGAAAGGGTATCTTGTTATTGGACTCTTCTTCTAGTGTAAACTGGATCGCCGGTTCAACTGCGTTGAGCCTTGCCTGAAGATTCCGTACATCAAAACGTTTGGGAGTTATTACGAGGACGTCGTCTACGTAACGTAACCAAGTGACGCTTGAGGGGACGATGTTGGCGAAGTGTTCAGCCTCTAGGTGTTCCATGTATAAGTTAGCTAAGACGGCACTGATGGGGACCCCATTCCCATGCCGTATGTTTGTTTGTAGAGCCTGTTACTGAAAGAAAACAGTTGAAATTAACACAGAGTTCAATAAGGTCAACAAAATCTCCGGGAGGAAGAGGAAGGTTGAGGTCCTGATTGACTTTACGTCGTAGAACCTCGATGGCTTGTGTAGTAGGTACTTTAGTGAAGAGGAAGTCACGTCCAAACTGCTTAGTTTCTTGTTTCGGATGGAGAGATTTCGGATGAACACCCAACACGTCCTCAAGCGTCACTGGTTACGTTACTGACGACGTCCTCGTAAAACTCCCAAACGTTTTATGTACGGATCCAAGGTCACCAGTGAACGCGATCCAGTTTACACTGAAGAAGAGTCCAATAACAAGATACCCTTTCTAGACGTCCTCATCCACAAAGTAGATAACAACCTAAGATTTCAAGTTTACCGGAAACCTACAAATAAAAATGACCTCAACATTTCTATTCCAGTCAAGATACTAAGACCAAAGAGTGTATCATCATCGGATTCTTCCCAAGAGCTTACCGAATTTGTAGTCCTGAGTTTCTTGACGAGGAATGTACATACATTCACCAAACCTTCACTGATTTACATTTTCCTTCCTTTTTCATCAAAGATTGCAAGAAAAGAGCTCTTCAGATCATTAATTCTCCACGCGTCAATTCCACTCCAAACAAAGTTATAATTCTTCCCAACAGCCAGGTTGCATCCAACATTTCTAAAGTATTTGCACAAGCTAACACTAGAGTCGCCATCGCTTCCAGTACTTCTATTAAGGATCTAACCAGGACTAGATCCAAGCACCATGAACCAGTCAACGCAGGGGTCTACACTATACCCTGTGGAGCTGCGACAGAATTTATGTAGGAGAAACAGCAAGAAACCTCGAGACACGCATCAATGAACACATGAATGCATGCAGAAACGATAACCTGAACAACGCCTGCGTACAACACCGAAATTCCAACAATCATCTCATGAAATTCAAAGACGCCCGACTAGTAATAAAAACTAATTTCCGTAGTCGAAAATGCCTTGAATCAGCACTCTCTGTTTCTAACACAATTAAACAAAACAAAGGCAGCTTCACCATCTCTGAAGTCTTAGCAAGAATCCTCCTGAAAACAGTAAACCCTACCATCACATAGTCTCTCCTGTTAGTTTAGCACATCGTAGATGTGGAACACTTACTGGCCTTTATATTTCAACCTCCAGCAGAAATATTTGTCTAACCTATTGTTATACTACCCAAGTATTTGTTTTATCACCTTTTACTCACGTGCATATTGATTGTACCCTTATTGTATTACTCTACTACTACTACTACTACTACTAATACTACTTATATCTCTACTATTTCTAACACCACTAGTGTTTTCACCTCACCTTGACAGTATATATATACCAACTATGTCCATTTATCGCTTGTAACGGCTTGAGAAAGCTCCTGGAGAGCGAAACGTTGCCACAATAAAATGTCACATTAGTTGCAATTGTGTCCTTTTACTTAACATATTGTCGGTAATTCTACCAATATTATTACAAGAATGGTAAAGATCAGGAGGAGCTTGAGGCAATCAGTCCCTCAGCTGAGGGACTGATTACCTCAGATCTCCTTCTGATCTTCACCATTCTTGTTTGTATTGGACTGATGAAGCCACTGTGTGTCGAAACGTTTCAACAATAAAGATACCCAAGTGTTGTACATGTCACATTTATCAACTTGTCAGTTCGCTGAACCATTTACCTACTTTTGAGTGTCTTCACAACTTCCGTGAGCGTGGCTCACTTATCATAAGATATCTGATACAACAATCTTCAAGGAATGTTGAAAATGGTATAAAATATTCACACAAATTGGTAAGTAAGACACATGTGCAACAGTTTGATACCGAACCAGCTGGTGTAGTAGTAGTGAAATGAAGATGATGTCATCAGTCCTCAACCTTGGAGATATAGTATTTGAGGTGGTCAGTCCCTCAGCCTGGAGAAGAGTTCAGCTGAACCTATTGCCAAGAAACTTCTTCAACGCTATCCCACCTAGAACTCAAGAATGGTACACTGCAGGTCCTTTAAGTCACACAATGTTTTTAACTATCACACTACTTTTAAGACTGTGACATGCAGCTTTCTCCACCTGACCCAGCATTCTCCACCTGACTGTACCCTATATATATCTCCATGTTGCTCATTTTCCAGGTAGATCTGTCTGTGACTCGATAAAGCCCACTGCGTGGGCGAAACGTTGTCAATAAAGGATCACATTATACTGCTTTTGTGTTTATTTTTCCATTGTGTCGGTATTTTATACCATTTATTTCCTCCATGGAGCTGAGGATAATTCAACTTTACGTCTTTATTACGAAAACAGGTGTAGTCTTGTGGCCCGCACACCTGGTTGTAGCATGGTAAAGAAACGAGGAACGAGCAGAAGGCAGGGGAAAGTAAATACTTACAACTCTCCTTCATCAAACAGCAAACAATAATATAAAAATAATATTTACGAAGGATATGTACAGAAAGGCAAATTGCAAGCAAGAGACACTTAGTCTTAGCATGCCACAGTCTTCTCTTGAGATGGAACTTTATAGGTTCCTTTATGTGTTGACATATTAGCCAGTTTAAAGACAATATTGCAGATTTGAAGCGTCAGTAGCCTACCTGATCAAGCCTTGGGAAACAATAGTTGAAACGGCACCTTTAAACCTGATCGTTGGCGTACATGACAGCCAGGGAAGGCGTACATGACAGCCAGGGAAGGCGTACATGACAGCCAGGGAAGGCGTACATGACAGCCAGGGAAGGCGTACATGACAGCCAGGGAAGGCGTACATGACAGCCAGGGAAGGCGTACATGACAGCCAGGGAAGGCGTACATGTACAGTCACCAGCTGAGTGATGTACATGACAGCCAGGGAAGGCGTACATGACAGCCAGGGAAGGCGTACATGACAGCCAGGGAAGGCGTACATGTACAGTCACCAGCTGAGTGATGTACATGACAGCCAGGGAAGGTGCACATGTACATTCACCAGCTGGATGACGTACACGACAGCCAGAGGTACACATGTACATTCATCAGCTGGGCGACGTACATGACAGCCAGGGAAGACAGTGCACATGTGCAATCACCAGCTGGTTGACGTACTTGACAGCCAGGGAAGAAGGTGCACATGTGCAATCACCAGCTGGTTGACGTACTTGACAGCCAGGGAAGACGGTGCACATGTGCAGTCACCAGCTGGTTGACGTACTTGACAGCCAGGGAAGAAGGTGCACATGTACAGTCACCAGCTGGTTGACGTACTTGACAGCCATGGAAGAAGGTGCACATGTACAGTCACCAGCTGGTTGACGTACTTGACAGCCATGGAAGAAGGTGCACATGTACAGTCACCAGCTGGTTGACGTACATGACAGCCAGGAAGAAAGGTGCACATGTACAGTCACCAGCTGGTTGACGTACTTGACAGCCAGGGAAGAAGGTGCACATGTACAGTCACCAGCTGGTTGACGTACTTGACAGCCATGGAAGAAGGTGCACATGTACAGTCACCAGCTGGTTGACGTACTTGACAGCCAGGGGAAAAAGGTGCACATGTACAGTCACCAGCTGGTTGACGTACTTGACAGCCAGGGAAGAAGGTGCACATGTAGTCACCAGCTGGTTGACGTACTTGACAGCCAGGAAGAAGGTGCACATGTACAGTCACCAGCTGGTTGACGTACTTGACAGCCAGGGAAGAAGGTGCACATGTACAGTCACCACCCATGACAGCCAGGGAAGGTGCACATGTACAGTTTACCAGCTGGATTTACGTACTGACAGCCAGGAAAAGGTACACATGTACAGTTTATCAGCTGGTGACGTACATTTACAGCCAGGGAAGAAGGGGCACATGTACAAATCACCAGCTGGTTGACGTACTTGACAGCCAGGGAAGAAGGTGCACATGTACAATCACCAGCTGGTTGACGTACTTGACAGCCAGGGAAGACGGTACACATGTACAGTCACCAGCTGGTTGACGTACATGACAGCCAGGGAAGAAGGTGCACATGTACAGTCACCAGCTGGTTGACGTACTTGACAGCCAGGGAAGAAGGTGCACATGTACAGTCACCAGCTGGTTGACGTACTTGACAGCCAGGGAAGAAAAGGGGCACATGTACAGTCACCAGCTGGTTGACGTACATTTACAGCCATGGAAGAAGGTGCACATGTACAGTCACCAGCTGGTTGACGTACTTGACAGCCATGGAAGAAGGTGCACATGTACAGTCACCAGCTGGTTGACGTACTTGACAGCCAGGGAAGAAGGTGCACATGTACAGTCACCAGCTGGTTGACGTACTGACAGCCATGGAAGAAGGTGCACATGTACAGTCACCAGCTGGTTGACGTACATGACAGCCAGGAAGAAGGTGCACATGTACAGTCACCAGCTGGTTGACGTACATGACAGCCAGGAAGACGGTCACATGTACAGTCACCAGCTGGTTGACGTACTTGACAGCCAGGGAAGAAGGTGCACATGTACAGTCACCAGCTGGTTGACGTACTTGACAGCCAGGAAGAAGGTGCACATGTACAGTCACCAGCTGGTTGACTCTTGACAGAGGGAAGACGGTACACATGTACAGTCACCAGCTGGTTGACGTACATGACAGCCAGGGAAGAAGTACACATGTACAGTCACCAGCTGGTTGACGTACTTGACAGCCAGGGAAGAAGGTCACATGTACAGTCACCAGCTGGTTGACGTACATGACAGCCATGGAAGAAGGTGCACATGTACAGTCACCAGCTGGTTGACGTATGACAGCCATGGAAGAAGGTGCACATGTACAGTCACCAGCTGGTTGACGTACATGACAGCAGGGAAGACGTACACATGTACAGTCACCAGCTGGTTGACGTACATGACAGCCATGGAAGAAGGTGCACATGTACAGTCACCAGCTGGTTGACTATGACAGCCAGGAAGAAGGTGCACATGTACAATCCAGCTGGTTGACGTACTTGACATCCAGGAAGAGGTACACATGTCAGTCACCAGCTGGTTGACGTACATGACAGCCAGGAAGAAGGTGCACATGTACAGTCACCAGCTGGTTGACGTACTTGACAGCCAGGGAAGACGGTACACATGTACATCACCAGCTGGTTGACGTACATGACAGCCATGGAAGAAGGTGCATGTACAGTCACCAGCTGGTTGACGTACTTGACAGCCAGGGAAGAAGGTGCACATGTACAGTCACCAGCTGGTTGACGTATGACAGCCAGGAAGAGGTGCACTGTACAGTCACCAGCTGGTTGACGTACTTGACAGCCATGGGAAGGTGCCATGCAGTCACCAGCTGGTTGACGTCTTGACAGCCAGGAAGAAGGTGCACATGTACAGTCACCAGCTGGTTGACGTATTTACAGCCATGGAAGAAGGTGCCATGTACAGTCACCAGCTGGTTGACGTACTTGACAGCCAGGGAAGAAGGTGCACATGTACAGTCACCAGCTGGTTGACTATGACACCAGGAAGAAGGTGCACATGTACAGTCACAGCTGGTTGACTTGGCTACTTGACAACCATGGAAGAAGGTGCACATGTACAGTCACCAGCTGGTTGACGTACTTGACAGCCAGGGAAGAAGGTGCACATGTACAGTCACCAGCTGGTTGACTATTGACATGGCCAGGGAAGAAGGTGCACATGTATCACAGCTGGTTGACGTACTTGACAGCCAGGGAAGAAGGTGCGCAGGTACAGTCACCAGCTGGTTGACGTACTTAGACAGCCAGGGAAGAAGGTGCACATGTACAGTCACCAGCTGGTTGACGTACTTGACAGCCATGGAAGAAGGTGCACATGTACAGTCACCAGCTGGTTGACGTACTTGACAGCCAGGGAAGAAGGTGCACATGTACAGTCACCACTGGTTGACGTACTTGACAGCCAGGGAAGAAGGTGCACATGTACAGTCACCAGCTGTTGACGTACTTGACAGCCATGGAAGAAGGTGCACATGTACAGTCACCAGCTGGTTGACGTACTTGACAGCCAGGAAGAAGGTGCACATGTACAGTCACCAGCTGGTTGACGTACTTGACAGCCAGGAAGAAGGTGCACATGTACAGTCACCAGCTGGTTGACGTACTTGACAGCCAGGGAAGAAGGTGCACATGTAGTCACCAGCTGGTTGACGTACTTGACAGCCAGGGAAGAAGGTGCACATGTACAGTCACCAGCTGGTTGACGTACTTGACAGCCAGGGAAGAAGGTGCACATGTACAGTCACCAGCTGGTTGACGTACTTGACAGCCATGGAAGAAGGTGCACATGTACAGTCACCAGCTGGTTGACGTACTTGACAGCCAGGGAAGAAGGTGCACATGTACAGTCCAGCTGGTTGACATGCAGCAGCCAGGAAGAAGGTGCACATGTACAGTCACCAGCTGGTTGACGTACTTGACAGCCATGGAAGAAGGTGCACATGTACAGTCACCAGCTGGTTGACGTACTTGACAGCCAGGGAAGAAGGTGCACATGTACAGTCACCAGCTGGTTGACGTACTTGACAGCCAGGGAAGAAGGTGCACATGTACAGTCACCAGCTGGTTGACGTACTTGACAGCCAGGGAAGAAGGTGCACATGTACAGTCACCAGCTGGTTGACGTACTTGACAGCCAGGGAAAAAGGTGCACATGTACAGTCACCAGCTGGTTGACGTACTTGACAGCCAGGGAAGAAGGTGCACATGTACAGTCACCAGCTGGATATCATACGTGACCAGGTACATGTGTGAGCTAACTTATAAATGGACTGTCATGTCTTCATATAAAGGGGAGGGAGAGAGGAAAGGGGAGGTGGATGCATGAAGGACAGAAAGACGAGAGAGAGAGAATTATAATAGTTTATGGTGGCTCAAGAAGACTTGTTATAATATTGTCATAGTTGTAATAGTTAGGATAATACTCGTAATAATTATGATAGTCGTCATAATACCGTTGAAGGCACATTCACTAGCTGGCAGCTCTCCTAAAGCTCCTCTCTTGTGCCGTTTTTGTTTTTGTAAATGCGATTTAAAAAGTTCACCCAGAATTAACTAGCACCTAAAAAAGTCTTCGTTGTCGTTGTAAGTGGTGGTCTATTTTACAAGTCATTATTTTTCATTTGCATTTGCAAAAAAAAAAATGAAGTATATAGAATTGCTTTATACAAATAACCCACACGTTATTTATATATTGTTCGTCAGTGTATTGTGCCTCTTTGTTCCTTATAGGATTTCTTTGTAAGAGTTTACTTCACTCCTAATTGCCACAGCTTTATAATATATTTTGCACGGTGGGAATGTGTTAGTGATGCTTGTGTAATGTCAGATTTACCTTATTCTTGGGATGAAATAAATTAAAGAATTGTGGCGAGGTGTAAGTCGTGACTGGTCTCTGATGACACACTGGCCCACAAGATAACCAATTACGAGCCGGGATGTGGATGACGTCAAGGGGCATCACCAGCTAATTGGCCTAGAGCTTGTTTACATTGTAGATCTTTCCCCAGAGGACGAGTTTATTGGTCACCGCTACTTGTCTTGTGAACTTACCGCCCTAAAATACTCTTCCTTAACCTCATTTTTCTTGTAATGTTTATGTATACATCTTAATTAATGGGAGTCGTGTTTAAAATTACAAGTGTTTTTGCACAAAGTTGCGTAAGATTTATTTTTGTCAAGGTTCAGAAGATGGCGAGTCTTAATGAGGAGGTCGAGTCAAGTATTGGGAAAGACTTGATTAATACATTGAAATATAGTGGCGTTTCTTATTCTCCCTCCCTCCCTCAGTATCTCTCCTCCATCCTCCCTCCTCAGTATCTCTCCTCCATCCCTCCCTCCCTCAGTATCTCTCCTCCATCCCTCCCTCCCTCAGTATCTCTCCTCCATCCCTCCCTCCCTCAGTATCTCTCCTCCATCCCTCCCTCCCCTCAGTATCTCTCCTCCATCCCTCCCTCCTCAGTATCTCTCCTCCATCCCTCCCTCCCTCAGTATCTCTCCTCCATCCCTTCCTCCTTCAGCATCTCCCCCATCCCTCCCTCCCTCCCTCAGCATCTCTCCTCCATCCCCACTGAAGTCTCCCAGCTCAAGCTAGCTGATTTCAACAAATTGTGATGGAATATGATAAGGAAACATAGCTAGGTTTTGTTCCCACTTATGTAATTATCTTGTAGTGTAGCAGCACACTGCTGTACACAGTATTGTTAAAATAATCCACCCACCCTCCTTTCCTACATTCTCCCTCCCTTAAACCTCCTTTCCTACATTCTCCCTCCCTCAACCCTACTTTCCTACATTCTCCCTCCCTCAACCCTACTTTCCTACATTCTTCCTCCCTCAACCCTACTCTCCTATACTTTCCGTGCCTCTACCCTCATTCCCTTCATCCTCCTTTCCTCCATTCTCCCTTCCATCATCCTTCCCACGTTTTTTGCTTGGCTACAATGGTTGTAAGAATAGTTCACATGTTTGGCCTTGGATGCAGTGTAAGGTAAGCAAAATATCGATGTAGTATACACAGACTGCCAAAGCCTTTGATAAGTGCGATCAGGGTGTAATAACCAACAGAATGCATGCCAAGGGAATAACTGGAAAGTGGGCAGATGGATATTTAATTTTCTAACGAACAGAACTCGGTGTAATAGTGAACAGAGTGAAATCGGAGGCAGCCGAAGTGAAAAGCTCCATTCCCCAAGGTACAGTACTGGCCCCTGTTCCCTTTCTCATTCGCATATCCTGCATTTACAGAGGCATAAATCTTAGCACCGTATCATCCTTTGCAGACGATAATAGAATCTGTATGAAAGTTTCATCCACTGAGGACACAGTGAACCTCCAAAGTTAATCAGACTATCCATCGGGAGGTCTTGTCTGGGATCAGGCCTCAGGGGCAGTGACGATCGGGACACTCCAGGGAAACAGTGATTGCAAGAATCGTTCACAAGGGTATCAACGTTCACCCTATGATACTGGTTCTTACACAAGACTTGTAACATTCACCTTCCTTGAGGAGTTGGTATGTCTACAGATTATACGTTCCTTAAACGCTTTAGCTACTGTCTCGGCAGTCTTGTCTGGAATAGGAACTAACAATATCTGGTGAAATGATCGACCATCACACACAGATGTTTATTGCCTTGCGTTGTACATTGAAAATTAGTTAGCAGATCTATTGCAACTCTTTCCCATGGCTCACTAGTAGTGGGATACATCTGGATAGGATTGGGACCATTGATATTACCCTTGTGTTTCATACAAACACTACACTTCTTAACATACTCGGTAATATCAGTTGCCATACGAGGCCAAAAGTACTTCAATCTGGCTTGTTTAGTCGAACGATCCATACCAGGGTGTGCAACACCTTGTGCATCGTGAATTAGCTGTAAAGCTACTTTTACAAGTGACTGAGGAATTACTAACTGGTATGCCTGTCTACTGGTGTTCCCAGCTCGGTTACGCGATACAGTAATTCTTGGTTCATAACAAAGTCACTGATAGGTGCTGGTGGCTTCACAGTAAGAATAAGATCTTCCTGGAGCAGGAATCGAGTCACACCAGACCACAAGGGATCTGTCCTTTGGGCATTCTTTACATCCCCAGCACTAAACGGAGGATCAGCAGTTACTACGCTAACATGACGCGATAAAGCATCTGCAACTACATTTGACTTGCCTGATTAGGTTGTTACTGTTGGCCTCACGCAATCCAGCGAACAAACCACAGTCCGGCTAGTTAGGCATTGACTTGAGGTATCTGTCCAGTTCCCTCTTGAAGACAGATAGGGATCTGTGGTAATCCTTATGCATGATGGAGGGCTGATGGGAAGTCTTTGGCCCTCTGACACTTATTTTGTTTTCTTTTAGATGTACTCAAGGCACCCCTGCTTTTCATTGGGGTATGTTGCACCGACTGCAGAGAGTTTCTTACGTAGGGAGTGATTTGTGTGTGTAGATTTGAGACCAGTCCCTCTAGGATTTTGCAGGTGTAAATCACGATGTATTTTTTCGCCTGCATTCAAGGTACAGGTCAAGGGACTAAAGTTCCCAGTAATTAAGGTGCTTCACGAGCTTGACGTACAGTGAAGGTTCTCTGTACATTCTTCAGATCTACAGTTTTCCCTGCCTGGAATGGGGCTGTTAGTATACAGCAGTATTCCAGCCAGGAAAAGAACAAGCGATTTAAGATCATTGGCTTGACATCCCTTGATTTAAAGGTTCTCATTATCTATCCTATCATTTTCTTCCCAGTTGTGATTCTTGAAATTAGAGATCCTCTGAAATTATAACCCCTAAGTTCTTCACATTAGATTTTGCTTTATTGTGTGGTTAGAATTTTTTACTCCGTTCTCGTTTTTATTTCCTCAGGTTTTCCATAAGAATAACTGAAATTTTTCATTGACCATCATATTGCTTTCTGTGGCTAATTGGAAGACTTGGTTTTTATTTACTTAGAGATTTACAGTATCTTCATTGGCTGACACTCGTGCAAATTGTAGTATCGTCTGCAAAGGAAGACAGGTTTACATCTCTGTCAGATATGAGGATAAAGGAAAAGAATAGGGACAAGTACTGTACCTTGTGGAGCAGAGCTTTTCATTATGACTGCCTCTGACTTAACTCTGTTTACTATTACTCTTGTGTTGAAGAAAGTTGAAGATCCATCTGTTCACTTTTCCAGTTATTCCTTTAGCACGCATTTCGTGAGCTATTGCACACTGATCGCACTTGTCTAAGGCTTTTACAAAGTCCGTGTATACTACATTGGCATTCCGTTTGTCTTTGAGTGCATCAAGGCAATGTCTAGTGGTTCAGTAGTTGCGAAGAGGAGTGACCTACTCTGAATTCATATTGCCTTTGTGCAATTTTTGGTAATCTTAGTGATTAGCGATCTTCTTTCTTAGAATCCTTTCAAAGATTTTTATGATGTGGGACGTTAGAGCTATCTGTTAATAATTCTTTGCTATTGCTTTTCCCCTTGTGGAGTGGGACTATCTGTTATTTTTAGTGACTTTGGGATGACCTTGTGTCTAGTTTTCCTCTCCATAGCATACTTAAGGCATGTGATATAGTTTTTGTAGTTTTTGTTGGACACTGTTCCACGAGTCTGGGCCTGGGGGCAGAGTTCATGCACGTGTTGTCCATTGGAGTTAGGATTGTCAAATTTTGGAAATATTGACTTGGTTTTGAGTCTCGTTCGTAAAAAAATCGTCTGGATTGTCGATCTTTATTCTGATTAATAGCTCAGTAAACTCAGAGTCATATTGAGACTTCAGTATAATTTCTTTGCTGTAAGTCCGATTTTGTTTGAGCAAGGGTCCAAAACTGGATGTAGTTTTTGCATTGTTTTTGGTATATGAAAAGAAATATTTCAATTTCTATCAATTTCATTAATTACTTTTTAGCTCCTGTCTCTCCTGAATCCTGTAAGATTGATTTAACTTGGGTTACATATTTTGTATTTCCCAAGTCAGTGTTTCCTTCGCATTTCAGATAGCCTAGTCCCCTTGGGAAGCTCTGTGATTCTTTGCGTTTGCCTTCGCCTGTAGAGGGAGTCTCTCTCTCTCTCTCTCTCTCTCTCTCTCTCTCTCTCTCTCCCTCTCTCTCTCTCTCTCTCTCTCTCTCTCTCTCTCTCTCTCTCTCTCTCTCTCTCTCTTCTCTCTCCTCTCTCTCCTCTCTCTCTCTCCTCTCTCTCTCCTCTCTCTCTCTCTCTCCTCTCTCTCCTCCTCTCTCTCCCTCTCTCTCTCCCTCTCTCTCTCTCCCCCTCTCTCATCTCTCTCCTCTCTCTCTCTCCTCTCTCCTCTCTCTCATCCCCTCTCCTCCTCTCTCCTCTCTCTCATCTCTCTCCTCTCTCTCATCTCTCTCCTCTCTCTCTCCCCCCTCCTCTCTCTCCTCTCTCTCCTCCTCTCTCTCCTCCTCTCTCTCTCCCTCTCTCCCCCTCCTCTCTCTCTCCTCTCTCCTCTCTCTCTCCTCTCTCTCTCTCTCCTTCCCTCTCTCTCTCCTTCCTCTCTCTCTCCTCTCTCTCTCTCCTCTCTCTCTCTCTCTCTCTCTCTCTCTCCCCTCTCTCCTCTCTCTCTCTCTCCTCTCTCTCTCTCCTCCCCTCTCTCTCCTCTCTCTCTCTCCTCTCTCTCTCTCCCCCTCTCTCTCCTCTCTCTCTCTCCCTCTCTCTCTCTCCTCTCTCTCTCTCCTCTCTCTCTCTCCTCTCTCTCTCCCTCTCTCTCTCTCCTCTCTCTCTCCCTCTCTCTCTCCCTTCCCCTCTCCTCTCTCTCTCTCCTCTCTCTCCCCCTCTCTCTCTCCTCTCTCCTCTCCCTCTCCTCCTCTCTCCTCCCCCTCTCTCTCTCTCTCTCTCTCTCTCTCTCCTCTCCCTCTCTCTCTCTCTCTCTCTCTTTTTCCCCTTTCCCCTTTTTTTTTTTAGGGGAAAACGTCTTGAGTATATTTCAGCTGCCACAGAGTTGATCCTTTCAAGACACTGGTTCAGATCCATGTTATCTGATATCTTCCCGCATGTTTCGTTAAGGACGTGATTTATTTGATCCCAGTTGATGAGTTTTAAAGTTGAATTTGGTGAAGGCATCCTCGTAACTGTTTGCATTTTGTTGGTCAGGACCCTGTGCACACAAGTCTGGTTGTATGTTGTCTGAATTAACTGTCTTCGATACTGTTATATTTTGTAAGGTGGTGGGTAAGATGCTGGTTATCACACAACACTTGTAACATTCACCTGGTGGTGGTTATCACACAACACTTTAACATTCACCTGGCGGGGGTTATCCACAACACTTGTAACATTCACCCTTGTGGTTATCACACAACACTTGTAACATTCACCTGGTGGTGGTTATCACACAACACTTGTAACATTCACCTGGTGGTGGTGATCACACAACACTTGTAACATTCACCTGGTGGGTTTTCACACAACACTTGTAACATTCACCTGGTGGTGGTTATCACCAAAAATGCTTCACCTGGTGGTTATCCCCAACACTTGTAACATTCACCTGGTGGTGGTTTTTCACACAACACTTGAACATTCACCTGGTGGTGGTTATCCCCAACCTTGTAACATTCACCTGGTGGTGGTGATCCCCAACACTTTAACATTCACCTGGTGGTGGTTATCACACAACACTTGTAACATTCACCTGGTGGTGGTTATCACACAACGCTTGTAACATTCACCTGGTGGTGGTGATCCAAAAACACTTGTAACATTCACCTGGTGGTGGTTATCACACAACACTTGTAATATTCACCTGGTGGTGGTTATCACACAACACTT
>WNWK01019250.1:0-38198 GCA_009830355.1 Cherax destructor
CCTGTATATTTAAGCCATACACAGCTGTATTTACTCTGTATGAGTATTTTCTCTTACTGATGAAGGCGAGTAATGAATGTTGTATTTTGCAGAGTGTCGAAGAATGTGTCGAGCAGAAGCAGTGCGAGATCTTCGGTGAGTTCCATGGATTATAAGTTATTTTAGCCTCTTTTTGGGTTATTCACTGCCTGCCAAACCACCACCTCAGTTATAGACCCTTCCATACTCTATCTCCAGCCCCTATCCTCTCAACTGTACAATGTAAAATTACATCCCGTTACCCCATCACTAACCCCCTGCTCATCTTACCTCAAACCAAGCATCCGCATAATAACCTCTTCCGTGGTCGAAAATTTGCCTTCCGATATTCACGGCCTCTCGTTACCCTCAAAGACATGACCGTCATATCTCTTCTCCGGTTCTGAAAGTAGTAATACTAACGCAGAGGACTTATCCCCCATAAAACTTCCTCTAAATTTCCCTCGTACCCTCAGGCATGAAAATTTTCATTCTGCAACTCCCCAATCGTGACCGCAGATGATCAATTTCAGCTAGGGATACCCCTCCACTCTCATAACAAGTCCTCAATTGCCCCTCTAGGTACCTCAACATTAACTTTTGCCTCATCTTCCCTACCCAGTTGCCTATAAAATTCCTGGATTACCACTTTAGCCCGCACACTCCACTATTCCACTATATCACTAATCCTCGTCCCATCGCTCCATACTCTCCCACCAATCCCAAAAACCTCCGTGATCCAACCCCTGCAACAACCTCACATTTATTTCCAAACCCGAATATATCTTCACCCCCCAGCCCATCCCATCTCTACCAACAACCTATGATCAGAAAAAACAAAACCCTGACATTTAACCTCACCTACCTTAACCGCCCTGATACATACCCCGGTCCAACCTAGCCGCATAACCCTGTTTAATATAAGTGTGTCCACACTCCACCCTCCTCCCAACCACATCCTCCACACTAACCGCCTCATCACCTCCTCAAGCTCTGCAACAAACAACCCGCCCTCGAGGTTCCACATCCCTCCCTCTAATAATACAATTCCAATCCCCGGCAATTATCGTAACCAACGGTAAACCTCTCAACGCATAAACCAAATCATCACGTACAAAATCATCCTTTACATGGCGATTGGAAGTCGCCGGCATATATATCTCCCCAAACCCCGTCCACCCATGCTATTCTTCCCCCACCCCCCTCCTCCCAGGCTTTTAACTTGAAAGGGCTGGTCTCATGTATACCCACCATCACCCCACCCTTGAAATGCCCCGAACTCCCAGTATAACACTTATATCCCTTCAAACACAAATCTACCACACCTATAATTATGCTCTTGGAGAAAGCATACATCCACATTCAACCGTCTGAGCGTCACCTCAATCCATCTCCTCCGAACTTCCGCTCAGAGCCCATTAACATTTAAGTTGAAACACCTGAATAGGTCAAAGGGGGTTTTGTCACTTAAGCGCACAGACCCTGTCACAACTGGCACAGAGCCCACACTTTGCGGCCCTACCTCCTTTCACTCCTATCCCAGGCCATTTTAGAAGACCTTTGGCCCGGGGTTATCTCATCATCCTCAGTATCCCCACTGGGCCGCTTGCGGGATACTTCCACACATTCCATATCCCCGTTACCTTCTTCCCTATGCACTCCACCCAGCCACCACCACAGGCACAGAGTCAACAAGGTCCCTACCGCCCAAATCTCCACCCGACGCTCAACACCAGATGAGTCCTCTCAAGCCCGAAACACCAGATGAGTCCTCATCCAAGCCCAAAACACCCGCTGGTGATGGGCTCCCAAGGAGGCCTCGATAACTCAGAGACCACCTCCAACAAGTCACCCACCATGGCAACCTGAGAACACTCCTGCACCTCTTCCTGCGTTGTTGGGGTAAAGTCAAAGGCCTCCTCCGCAGCATCAACCGCCTCACCCAACTCCAAGGGACATCCTCAGTATCAAGGACCCGGCCACATCCAACTGTACACTCGTCTTGGTCGTTTCTCCAGGTCCGCCGCAGCATGAAAAGTCCCACATCTCGACGTCAGGTTGCCCTCCCTCGTTGATCACACGAAGCCGCCATATGTCCCGGGGCACCGCAGGAGCCGGACGTCCTCACTTGTCCCGCATACGAGACGATACTTGAGTACAAACTCTGCATCTGAACGTTGGCGGGATAGGCCTCTCAAAGTCATTTTGAGGAGTCTGATCCTGCCAGCATAAGTTCCCTCTGCCAACGACCAACATTAGCTACGTGTATAGTCCCATACTGGCCGAATACTCGCCAAACATCAAATTCAGCAGCCTCAAACGGGAGGTTCTTCACATGAATCCAAGAGTAATGCGCCGACACGCACGCATCGCACCTCCAATCCCGAGTTGACGACAATAGGCTTGTCCTGACACGCCAGTGGAGTTGAACTTGATGAAAAATCTGGCTGACCCATTCAAAGAGATGCCATAAATGGCCCCAGTCGGTATTCAAGGTGTCACGTAGAACCAATGGCAAGATGATTTAGCATTATCAGGACACACAGCACCTTTAATCAAGTCCACACAGACAGTGTTGACACGGTGCCGTAGGTATCTGCCATTGTGGTGAAAATAAAATTTCACCTAACCTCCACCAGGGGGCGGGCCCCAAGCTCACCACGCACACCAAGGCTGGGGAGCAACTAAGGAAGTAACCCAGATAGGGGTTTGATACCTGAAGTCCTTATGGAGGGGGTTCCCTTCCAAACACTAACCCTTCCTGTCTCCTCCCTATCTTCAGATGCCAGAACCTCTTCAATAAAGGTAAGTAAATGTTATTTATTATGTTATTTATTTATGTATATTTTATTTTGAGTTAATAATGTTGTTTTGTGTATGTAGAACTATAATTAAAATGTATTTTTTGAATATTTTGGTGGAACGGATTAATTGTATTTACATTATTTCTTGGGAAATAAAGGTTTGATTGGGTCAGTCCTGGAACGGATTAAGACCGTTAGTCGAGGGACCACTGTAATACAAAAATACGAGAGTGGTGTGCTCATTTCTGAGCTTGCCAGGATATATGGCAAAACCAGGTCAACTATTGCTTCTATCCTGGCTAAGAAGGAACAAATCAAGGAAGCTGATGTTGCAAAAGGTGTTAATATGGTATCCAAAAATAGACCACAAATAATCAAAGAGATTGAGAAGTTGTTGCTGGTGTGGATCAAGGATAAAGAGTTAGCAGTTAATAGTGTGTTGGTGTCAATCATTTGTGAAAAGCAAGGAAGTTGCATGCGATCTTGCAAAGAAATGCCTGCAACCAGTGTTGATTGTATGTTAGTGAATTTAAAGCCAGCAAAGGCTGGTTTGAGAGATTTAAGAAGCGTAGTGGCATACACAATGTGGTAAGGCATGGTGAGGCTGCCAGTTCAGACAAATGTGCGGCTGAAAAATTCATAAACTAGTTTCAGGACTACATAAAGACTGAAAAATTGAAATCTGAACAAGTGTTCAATTGTGACGAAACAGGCCTGTTTTGGAAGAAAATGCCCAACAGGACCTACATTACTCAGGAGGAAAAGGCACTGCCAGGACACAAGCCTATGAAAGACAGGCTAGCTCTCATGTTGTGTAGTAATTCTACTGGGGATTTTAAAGTGAAGCCTTTACCGGTGTATCACTCAGAAAATCCCAGAGTGTTCAAGAAACACAATGTCATCAAAAATAGATTGTGTCTTGTGGAGAGCTAGTCAGAATGCATGGGTCACAAAGCAACTTTTCAGTGAGTGGATCCATGAAGTGTTTGGCCCCAGTGTGAGAAAATACCTACAGGAAAAGGATTTGAGCAAAAAGTGCCTCCTGTTACTGGACAATGCTCCTGCACATCCTCAAAACATGGAAGACCTACTGTGTGAAGACTTCAGATTTATAAAAGTTTAGTTCTTGCCTCCTAACACCACTCCTCTCCTCCAGCCCATGGACCAGCAGGTCATTTCCAACTTTAAAAAACTACACAAAAGCATTGTTTGAAAAGTGCTTTGAAGTGACCTCGGACACTGAATTGACCCTTAGAGAGTTCTGGAAGAATCACTTCAATATCTACAGCTGCATAGGCCTTATAAGTAAGGCTTGGGAGGGAGTGACTTTCAGGACTTTGAATTCTGCTTGGAGACCATTGTGGCCAGGTTGTGTCCAACAGAGGGATTTTGAAGGGTTTGAGGCTGGCCCTAACCTTGCCAACCCTGTGCCTGTTGTGGAAGGTACATATTGTGGCATTGGGCAAATCCTTGGGTTTGGAGGTGAGTGGCGAGGATGTGGAACAGTTGGTGGAGGACCACAGGGTAGAGCTAACAACTGAAGAGCTGGAACTGGAACAGCATAAGACCAGATTTGAGGCTATTGATTCACAGGAGGAGGAAGAGGGAGTGAAGGAGGTGCCTTCTTCAGTGCTTAAGGACATGTGTACAAAGTGGAATGAGTTGCAAAGTTTTGTTGAAAAATACCACCCTGTGCAAGCTCAAACAAGCCATAACAGCAGCACGTTCAGTGACCAAACAATGTCCTACTTCAGGAACATGTTAAAGAGGCGCCAGAAACAGAGGACTGTGGACAGTTATTTTGTACGACAGGGGTCCAGTGACTCTCAAGCTGGTCCTAGTGGGATTAAAAGACAAAGAAGGGAAGTAACCCCAGATAGGGCTTTGATACCTGAAGTCCTTTTGGAGGGAAGATTTCCCTTCCAAACACTAACCCCTCCCTCCCTCACTCCTCCCTATCTTCCATATGCCATCAACAATCTTTAATAAAGGTAAGTAAAAATACATGCATTTATTTACTAATACTTTTAGTAGTACTGTATGTAATTCTTTTGTGTATGTAGAACTATAATTATTTCATTAAAATATATTATTTTTTAATATTTTTGGGTTTCTGAAACGGATTAATTGTATTTCCATTATTTCTTATGGGAAATATTAATTCGATTATCGAACATTTTGAGTTAAGAACAAGCTCCTGGAACGGATTATGTTCGATTTGCGAGGTTCCACTGTATATACCTGGAGAGAGTTCCAGGGGTCAACGCCCCTGCGGCCCGGTCTGTGACCAGGCCTCACGTTGGATCAGAGCCTGATCAACCAGGCTGTTACTGCTGGCCGCACGCAGTCCAACGTACGAACCACAGCCTGGCTGGTCAGGTACCGACTTTAGGTGCCTGTCCAGTGCCTGCTTGAAGACAGCCAGGGGTTTGTTGGTAATCCCCCTGATGTATGCTGGGAGGCAGTTGAACAGTCTTGGGCCCCTGACACTTATTGTGTTCTCTCAACGTGCTAGTGGCACCCCTGCTTTTCAGTGGGGAATGTTACATCGCCTGCCGAGTCTTTTGCTTTCGTAGGGAGTGACTCGTGTGCAAGTTTGGTACTAATCCTCGAGAATTTTCCATGTGTATATAATAATGTATCTCTCCCGCCTGCGTTCTAGGTAGTACAGGTTTAGGAACTTCAAGCGTTCCCAGTAATTGAGGTGGTTTATTGCAGTTATGCGTGCCGTGAAGGTTCTCTGCACATTTTCTAGGTCAGCAATTTCACCTGCCTTGAAAGGTGCAGATAGTGTGCAGCAATATTCCAGCGTAGATAGAACAAGCGATTTGAAAAGTGTCAACATGGGCTTGGCATCCCTGGTTTTGAAGGTTCTCATTATCCATCCTGTCATTTTTCTAGCAGATGCGATTGCTACGGTGTTATATTCCCTAAAGGTGATTATGTAGAGCATTTCCTGCAACTTAGGTTAATTTTGTCCCCAGGATGCTACCCACACCAGTCACCTAACACCCAGGTACCTATTTACTGCTAGGCGAACAGTGACAGCAGGTGTCTTAAGGAAACATGCCCAAATATGTCCACCCGTACCGGGGATCGAACCACGGACCTCATTGTGTAAGGTTATTCATAAACAGTAAACAAAAAATCACAATATAACCCACAAATAGGAGAAAGAAACTTAGGGCGCTGTTTCGGTCCGACTCAGACCATCAACTAGCCACACACCAACTAGCATATTGATAAAAGTGCATTTTTGACAGATCCTTAAGGATGTCCCTGAGAGGAAGCCTCTGGAAGCCATTGAAAGCAACCCAAGTCAGCGACGATCTCTGAAGAGAGTTTCCTTTGCTGATACCAACACTATCAAGTAAGTGGGAGGGTTAGCCACCCAGGATAACCCAGGGGAGGGTTAGCCACCCAGGATAACCCAGGGGAGGGTTAGCCACCCAGGATAACCCAGGGGAGGGTTAGCCACCCAGGATAACCCAGGGAGGGTTAGCCACCCAGGATAACCCAGGGAGGGTTAGCCACCCAGGATAACCCAGGGAGGGTTAGCCACCCAGGATAACCCAGGGAGGGTTAGCCACCCAGGATAACCAGGGAGGGTTAGCCACCCAGGATAACCCAGGGAGGGTTAGCCACCCAGGATAACCCAGGGAGGGTTAGCCACCCAGGATAACCCAGGGAGGGTTCAGACCAGGGTTGCCCAGGATAACCCAGGGAGGTTAGCCACCCAGGATAACCCAGGGAGGGTTAGCCACCCAGGATAACCCAGGGAGGGTTAGCCACCCAGGATAACCCAGGGAGGGTTAGCCACCCAGGATAACCCAGGGAGGGTTAGCCACCCAGGATAACCCAGGGAGGGTTAGCCACCCAGGATAACCCAGGGAGGGTTAGCCACCCAGGATAACCCAGGGAGGGTTAGCCACCCAGGATAACCCAGGGAGGGTTAGCCACCCAGGATAACCCAGGGAGGGTAGCCACCCAGGATAACCCAGGGAGGGTTAGCACCAGATAACCCAGGGAGGTTAGCCACCAGATAACCCAGGGAGGGTAGCCACCCAGGATAACCCAGGGAGGTAGCCACCCAGGATAACCCAGGGAGGGTTAGCCACCCAGGATAACCCAGGGAGGGTTAGCCACCCAGGATAACCCAGGGAGGGTTAGCCACCCAGGATAACCCAGGGGAGGGTTAGCCACCCAGGATAACCCGGGGGAGGGTAGCCACCAGGATAACCCGGGAGGGTTAGCCACCCAGGATAACCCAGGGAGGGTTAGCCACCCAGGATAACCCAGGGAGGGTTAGCCACCCAGGATAACCCAGGGAGGGTAGCCACCAGGATAACCCAGGGGGGTTAGCCACCCAGGATAACCCAGGGAGGGTAGCCACCAGGATAACCCAGGGAGGGTTAGCCACCCAGGATAACCCAGGGAGGGTTAGCCACCCAGGATAACCCAGGGAGGGTAGCCACCCAGGATAACCCAGGGGAGGGTAGCCACCCAGGATAACCCAGGGGAGGGTAGCCACCCAGGATAACCCAGGGGAGGGTAGCCACCAGGATAACCCAGGGAGGGGTAGCCACCCAGGATAACCCAGGGAGGGTAGCCACCCAGGATAACCCAGGGAGGGGTAGCCACCCAGGATAACCCAGGAGGGTAGCCACCAGGATAACCCAGGAGGGGTAGCCACCCAGGATAACCCAGGGGAGGGGTAGCCACCCAGGATAACCCAGGGGAGGGGTAGCCACCCAGGATAACCCAGGGGAGGGGTAGCCACCCAGGATAACCCAGGGGAGGGGTAGCCACCCAGGATAACCCAGGGGAGGGGTAGCCACCCAGGATAACCAGGGAGGGGTAGCCACCCAGGATAACCCAGGGGAAGGTGGTAGCCACCCAGGATAACCCAGGGAGGTAGCCACCCAGGATAACCCAGGGAGGGTAGCCACCCAGGATAACCCAGGGAGGTAGCCCAGGATAACCCAGGGAGGTAGCACCAGGATAACCAGGAGGGTAGCCACCCAGATAACCCAGGGGAGGGTAGCCACCCAGGATAACCCAGGGAGGGTAGCCACCCAGGATACCCCAGGGAGGGTTAGCCACCCAGGATACCCCAGGAGGGTAGCCACCCAGGATACCCCAGGGAGGAGCCACCCAGGATACCCCAGGGAGGGTTAGCCACCCAGGATACCCAGGGAGGGTTAGCCACCCAGGATACCCAGGGAGGGTTAGCCACCCAGGATACCCCAGGGAGGGTTAGCCACCCAGGATAACCCAGGGAGGGTTAGCCACCCAGGATAACCCAGGGAGGGTTAGCCACCCAGGATAACCCAGGGAGGGTTAGCCACCCAGGATAACCCAGGGAGGGTTAGCCACCCAGGATAACCCAGGGAGGGTTAGCCACCCAGGATAACCCAGGGAGGGTTAGCCACCCAGGATAACCCAGGGAGGGTTAGCCACCCAGGATAACCCAGGGAGGGTTAGCCACCCAGGATAAGCAGGAGGGGTTAGCCACCCAGGATAACCCAGGGAGGGTTAGCCACCCAGGATAACCCAGGAGGGTTAGCCACCAGGATAACCCAGGGAGGGTTAGCCACCCAGGATAACCCAGGGAGGGTTAGCCACCCAGGATAACCCAGGGAGGGTTAGCCACCCAGGATAACCCAGGGAGGTTAGCCACCCAGATAACCCAGGAGGTTAGCCACCCAGGATAACCCAGGGAGGTTAGCCACCCAGGATAACCCAGGGGAGGGTTAGCCACCCACACCAGTCACCTAACACCTAGGTACCTACTTACTGTTAGGTGAACAGGACATCAAGTGTAAAGAAACAAACCCAGTATTTCAACCCTTGCCGGTGATTGAACCCCGGACACTCAGTGTGTGAGGCGAGAGTGTTGTTTACCAGGCAATTTCATTTCTTCAGAATTTATAATTGTCACTTTTTCACTGACGGGCAGCACTTCACGGCTTCTCTTAGGCTTTGAAGAACTGCCGTCATCACTATTGTGTTTTTGGTGTCAGTATTAAGCAAAATTAAGGGTTATTTTTGGGCCACGGTAAATCGTGGATAACAGAGTCCATCCGTAGATATGGGAGTTCTACTGTACTTTAGTTTTATTGGTAAGTTTATTTAGGTGCAGGTAGACATAAATACGTACAGTTACACAATCGTACATAAGTAACATATACTCCACGGGGAAGTGGAGCAGAATTCTTCCTCTGTAAGCCACGCGTGTTGTAAGAGGCGACTAAAATAGCGGGAGGAAGGGGCTAGTAGCCCCTTCTCCTGTATACATTGCTAAAGTTAAAAAGAGAAACTTTAATTTTTCTTTTTAGGTCACCCTGCCTTGATGGGATACAGCTGGTTTGTTGAAAAAATTAATGTACGTATACTTATATGGAAAGCCCCTGGTTCTGCAGAACATTCAAGTGAGTTAAAAATAAGATTTATTTCTTCATTCTCCTGATACAATTTTGTGTTTACTAGAGAGTTCCTGGCATCGATGGAGGCAGGAACAGTGTGGAACAATACATACGAGATGCCAGCATCATCGGAGACCTCCAGCTTGATGGAAATTAGCGCGGTCGACAAATCCATGCGGTAAGCTATGCTCTCGGCAGATACTGAACCCAACACTCATTATAATAACGAAAAACAAAACAAAAGTTTATTTCTTTGCAAAGGTTACAATGCGAGTTTACATTTCATAATTTGATTGGTACAAAGAAAGCCACTATCATGCCCAGGCATTTCGGGAAAACTTAACCTAATACTTACGTCTAGATAAACTTCAGATATTCAATATTTTACTCAATTATTAATATAAGGTAGTACAATTTATGATGCAAACATACATTTTTAGGTTTGTAATAATGGTTTTATAGATAAGGGATAATAAAACATTTGGGAGACTTGCTTCAAATTTGGTTCGAGATTAGCATAGTGTGGGTGTGGTTATTATTGAGAGATGTTAGCCAGAGCATATTAACTGGGGAGGAATATAAGGTTGGAGTGTAGGAAGGTAACATTTCTGAAGGGATTCAAGGGATCCCTTAGCCAGATTCGAGTCCTGGAAATGGGAAGAGCAGTTCTTGCCCTCTGAAGAAGGGGTGATGTAGATGAGTAAAAATAGCAGGCGTCTCTCTCTCTCGTTCAGCAGACGGAGGATCAAGCCTCCACCATGTCTTGCGTCAAATCACCCACATGGGTTTATCATTTAACATGACTTGTAATAATTTTAAGGAGGGGTGGGGGGGTTGCAATCAAATGATAAACTGTATTGTGATATCAGGACAATTCTGGCCAGACAAAGACTGACTGAATAATGGTGAATGTGACGCCTTTACCTCGGTGTCGGAGGACACTTTGATGTAAAAAAAAAAATATGTTCATTTCTTTATTTTTTCTGTCAAATTATTTCAAGCATTTATTATTAACTTTTCAAAACCAAACTTAGAGATACTTAAGGAAACTAGATAGACATGAGACATGAATGAGACATAAGCAAATAATAAGACATATGGCTATTTTTTCCATAATACTATAAAGGTCATGGTGCATGTAGTAACAAGCACTGCAGTAGGCCTAAATACAAGTACTGCAGTAGGCCTAAATACAAGTACTGCAGTAGGCCTAAATACAAGTACTGCAGTAGGCCTAAATACAAGTACTGCAGTAGGCTAAATCAAGTACTGCAGTAGGCCTAAATACAAGTACTGCAGTAGGCCTAAATACAAGTACTGCAGTAGGCCTAAATACAAGTACTGCAGTAGGCCTAAATACAAGCACTGCAGTAGGCCTAAATACAAGCACTGCAGTAGGCCTAAATACAAGCACTGCAGTAGGCCTAAATACAAGCACTGCAGTAGGCCTAAATACAAGCACTGCAGTAGGCCTAAATACAAGCACTGCAGTAGGCCTAAATACAAGCACTGCAGTAGGCCTAAATACAAGCACTGCAGTAGGCCTAAATACAAGCACTGCAGTAGGCCTAAATACAAGCACTGCAGTAGGCCTAAATACAAGCACTGCAGTAGGCCTAAATACAAGCACTGCAGTAGGCCTAAATACAAGCACTGCAGTAGGCCTAAATACAAGCACTGCAGTAGGCCTAAATACAAGCACTGCAGTAGGCCTAAATACAAGCACTGCAGTAAGCCTAAATACAAGCACTGCAGTAGGCCTAAATACAAGCACTGCAGTAGGCCTAAATACAAGCACTGCAGTAGGCCTAAATACATACACTGCAGTAGGCCTAAATACAAGCACTGCAGTAGGCCTTGCCCATCCTAGTAGAAGTTTTATTGCCTTTATATCATAAAAAAAAGTTATCATTGCCTTTTTATCATAAAAAAGCTTGTTGTTTAGCCTTTACTAGTTGAAAATGGATAGGGAACAGATAGGGGTCATCCCAGGAGGGATTGACCAGCTAACAGACTTTCCTTAACATGTTAGAGCAGAGTGAGTGGAAGCAAGTGGTTTTTATGGCTTGATGTGCTGTTAGAGTGACCAATAATAACACATTTCAGCATGATATGGTGTTTGTAGGTGTTATCTGAGGATAACAAAAAGATTAGGTGACGAAAAATTGGATATCAGATTGGAAGGAGAGAGTATGGAGGAGGTGAATGTATTCAGATATTTGGGAGTGGACATGTCAGCAGATGGGTCTATGAAGGATGAGGTGAATCATAGAATTGATGAAGGGAAAAAGATGAGTGGTGCACTTCGGAGTCTGTGGAGACAAAGAACTTTGTCCATGGAAGTAAAGAGGGGAATGTATGAGAGTATAGTTATACCAACACTCTTATATGGGTGTGAAGCATGGGTGATGAATATTGCAACAAGGAGAAGGCTGGAAGCAGTGGAGATGTCATGTCTGAGGTCAATGTGTGGTGTGAATATAATGCAGAGAATTCGGAGTTTGGAAATTAGGAGGAGGTGCGGGATTACCAAAACTATTATCCAGAGAGCTGAGGAGGGGTTGTTGAGGTGGTTCGGACATGTAGAGAGAATGGAACGAGACAGAATGACTTCGAGTGTATAAATCTGTAGTGGAGGGAAGGCTGGGTAGGGGTCGGCCTAGGAAAGGTTGGAGGGAGGGGGGTAAAGGAGGTTTTGTGTGCGAGGGGCTTGGACTTCCAGCAAGCATGTGTGAGTGTATTTGATAGGAGTGAATGGAAACGAATGGTTTTTAATACTTGACGTGCTGCTGGAGTGTGAGCAAAGTAACATTTATGAAGGGATTCAGGGAAACCGGCAGGCCGGACTTGAGTCCTGGAGATGGGAAGTACAGTGTCTGCACTCTGAAGGAGAGGTGTTAATGTTGCAGTTTTATAACTGTAGTGTAAAGCACCCCTCTGGCAAGACAGTGATGGAGTGAATGATGATGAAAGTTTTTCTTTTTCAGGCCACCCTGCCTTGGTGGGAATCGGCCGATGTGTTAATAAAAAAAAAAAGATGGTGTTTGTACAGAGTGACTTACAGTTTGGCATGCAGAAAGCCCATAGTTATCTAGAGCATTTCAAGGAAAGGTAATATCTATGAAGAGATTAAGGGAAATCGGTTAGCCGGACTTGAGTCCTGGAGGTGGGAGGTACAGTGCCTGCACTCTGAAGGACGGATCAAGATGTTGCAGTTCAGAAGATCTCATATTTAACAATACACTAGGACCCCCATATCCACGGGGGTCCTAGTGTATTGTTATCCACGGTATCCATGGCAGGTTCCAAGGACCTGCCATGCATACTGAAACCGTGGATACTAGCAAACCCCATATACAGTGGTACCCCGGATTTCGTCAATAATTCGTTCCAGAAGGCTGTTCGAGTGCCTTTACCGAACGAATTTGTTCCATAAGGACGAATGTAAATTAGGTTAGTCCGTTTCAGACCCCCAAAAATACACTTAAAAAAACCACTTGCAAAAATACACTTACATAATTGTTCAAGTTAGGAGCTATACGTAATCCGGGGTACCACTGTATGCGTCTTTTTCGTTTACATACATAACCTATTATAAAGTTTAATTGATAAATTATGTACAGTAAGTGGAGATTTATCACTTTTTCACTGATGGGCAGAACTTCACAGCTTCTCTTAGGCTTTGAAGAACTGCCACCATCACTATTGTGCTTTGGTGTCATTATTAAGCAAAATTAAGGGTCATTGGTGTCACTATTAAGCAGAATTAGGAGTTATTGTTGGGCCACGGTAAACCACGGATAACTGAAACCGTGGATACCAGACCCACGGGTATGGAAGTCAAACTGTACAGCAATAGAAATTTATTCACACTTAAAGAATGCTTGTCTAATATCAATTTTTTTTCAGATTTGATAATAATGATATTGGCGATGTCGACAATAATGGGAATAAGAGCGAATCATCGCTACAAATTATGGGCCAGGTGTGTTAAGATTTTCATGCTAGTTTTTTAGTAATACTCAGCAGGTTAGGTAACCCTGTCACAGGTATAGCTTTAGGTATTCCCCATAAAAGGGATGATTTAAGTGAAGGGATTCAGGGTAACCGGTTAGCTGGATTTGAGTCCTGGAGGTGGGAAGTACAATGCCTGCACTCTAAAGGAGGGATTTGGGATATTGGCTGTTTGCATTGACATCTAAACTGTCATATCTGTGCACCTTTGCAAAGACAGTGATAGTGTGAGTGATGGTGAAAGTGTTTCTTTTTTGAGTCACCCTGCCTCAGTGGGAGACAACAGGTATATTGAAAAATAATTAATGTTGGTGCCTGCTTATGTTAACAGTAAAATAGTATGATCTTACACATTCTAATTTGTTTACAGGCAAGGATGTGCGGGCAAAATGCTGACCACAATACTAACACTGAAGAATTTGTTAAGTCAGCTCTGAGTTGTGGTTCCCAAGCAGCAGCAGCAGCAGCAGCTAATATACTTCCCGATGATGATGAAGCAGAGAATTTTGTTTCTCAATTCTTGAATATCAAAACTCTAACAGATGCATCAGGTCAGTTTTCCATTTTGTAAGTCATTTGTTATGTAGCTTCTCCTCACTTAGCGACGTACTCGTTTATCGACGACTCGGACTTACGCCGGGCTCTGACCAGTATACATACCTAAATAATGTATATTAGAGCTGATTTTCTCTATTCTGTTTATTACAATATACAGTACTGTATAAACATTAAAATATGTTATAAATGGTGCAAAGGTAACATTAAAATAATATCAAAGATGGTTCCCACTACCATTATAGTATGCTCCTTGCTTAGCGACGAATTCGTTTACCGACAGGGTCTTAGGAATGGAACTCCATCGTTAAGTGAGAAGAGGCTGTATTCAGTGTCGTTAAACCACAGTATGGGCGGGGATTGAACCCGCGGTGAGTCATAAAACTCCAGACCGACGTGTGGTTTGTTTGCAATCATGTCATTATGATTTCTTGAATCAGCGTTGCTAACTTGGCTAGGTGATTTTTTTAACACCTGCATCTCATGTCAAGGCAGGGTGACCTTAAAAAAAAAAAATGCTTTTGCTATCATTTATTCAGTTACTGTTTTATTAGAAGATGACATCACAGTTCAGATGACCTGAACTGTGACATCCTTACCCCTCCTTCAGTGTTGGTGAAGAATTTATACAGAAGATGTTACTAGCCCCTTGCTCCCAGCATCTAGTAATTTATATAGGTGTTACTAGCACCTTGCTCCCAGCATCTAGTAATTTATATAGGTGTTACTAGCACCTTGCTCCCTGCATTTTAGTCTCTTACGACACACATGGCTTAAAGAGGAAGGATTCTTCTCCACTTACAGATTGTGGGTTGCAGTCAACACCAGCCTCAGATGCAGGAGATGAAGATGACACATCTGACTCCAGTAATTTCCTTGCCCAGTTCCTGGGTATAACTCCCTCATTCTCCAGTAAAGGTTAATTTATCATTCAAGTTATAATCTCTCTTAGCTTAAAAATCGCAACAGTTAAACTACTCGGGAAATCCCAGTTAACCTAATATCACTAAATCAGTTTAAAGTATTAATACACACTTAAAATTGCACAATTGGAAATTGCACTAATTCTCTTTTTTTTTTTTTTTTTTTCTATGCCTCTACTATAATTTTTTCTAATTTTTTACCAGCTAATTTTTTATTTTCATGAGTCATTGAAATATTTGATTTGGATTTTTTCCTCCAGGTAACGCACATGAAATAAATACCAAGAAGACGGGTAGGGAGGATTGTTTGACCCAGAAGTTCAGCACAGACATGGACATGACCTTTCCAACGGGTGAGGTGGCAAAGGTAATCCAAGGTGAACAGACCCAAAAGTTTAGCACAGACATGGAGATGACCTTTCCAGCGGGTGAGGTGGCAAAGGTAATCCAAGGTGAACAGACCCAGAAGTTTAGCACAGACATGGAGATGACCTTTCCAGCGGGTGAGGTGGCAAAGGTAATCCATGGTGAACAGACCCAGAAGTTTAGCACAGACATGGAGATGACCTTTCCAGCGGGTAAGGTGGCAAAGGTAATCCAAGGTGAACAGACCCAGAAGTTTAGCACAGACATGGAGATGACCTTTCCATCGGGTGAGGTGGCAAAGGTAATCCAAGGTGAACAGACCCAGAAGTTTAGCACAGACATGGAGATGACCTTTCCATCAGGTGAGGTGGCAAAGGTAATCCAAGGTGAACAGACCCAGAAGTTTAGCACAGACATGGAGATGACCTTTCCATCGGGTGAGGTGGCAAAGGTAATCCAAGGTGAACAGACCCAGAAGTTCAGCACAGACATGGAGATGACCTTTCCAGCGGGTGAGGTGGCAAAGGTAATCCATGGTGAACAGACCCAGAAGTTCAGCACAGACATGGAGATGACCTTTCCAGCAAGTGAGGTGGCAAAGGTACACCAAAATAACCCAACTTGGAAGATTGGGACAGGCAGAGACATGACCTTTAGAACAGGTGAGGTGTCAAACGTAATTCAGAAGGATGTAACACAGACCATCACCACAGACATGGAGGAGACCTATGCAGCAGGCAAGCTAGCAAAGTTAACCCAAGGTGAACAGACTCAGATGACTGATACAGACATGGAGATGACCTTCCCAGCAACGGAAGTGGCAGAGATGATCCAAAATTATCCTATTCAGATCAGGACACAGAAAGAGATGCCTTGTACAGCAAGCAATATGGCAAAGTTAACCCACGATGAACAGACTCGGATGACTGATACAGACATGGAGATGACCTTCCCAGCAACGGAAGTGGCAGAGATGATCCAAAATTATCCTATTCAGATCAGGACACAGAGAGAGATGCCTTGTACAGCAAGCAATATGGTAAAGTTAACCCACAATGAACAGACTCAGATGACTGATACAGACATGGAGATGACCTTCCCAGCAACGGAAGTGGCAGAGATGATCCAAAATTATCCTATTCAGATCAGGACACAGAAAGAGATGCCTTGTACAGCAAGCAATATGGCAAAGTTAACCCACGATGAACAGACTCGGATGACTGATACAGACATGGAGATGACCTTCCCAGCAAGGGAAGTGGCAGAGGTGATCCAAAATGATCCCACCCAGATTGGAGCACACATGGAACTGACTTGTGGAATGAGCCAGATAAATAAAACTGGAAATGAACTGATGCAGACTAGAACAAACATTGAATCAACTTTTCCAGTTAGTCAGGTAGCCCAGATTGGCCAGCCTAATCTGACCAACATAAGTATAAAGGCAGATAAGACTCATCCAGTTAGTCAAATAGAGTTATCCCAAAATAAACTAGCACAGATGAGCACAAATATTGACATTACTTCCCCAAAGACTCACATAGCAAAGACAACACAGGTTAACCTATTCCATAAGCATAGCACAGTTATAAAGGCTCCTAGCCCAGCAAATCCTGTTGGTAAGCTTCAAGATGACCCTATCCAAAGAATGACAAAAATGGAGTCTAATTCTCAGCATAAGAACTCAATCACTGCAGCTTTGCTGGAGCAGAAGGGAACGTTTCTCCCAAGTTCCACCTATGCCTGGTCTGGGTTCTCTCCTCAGACTGTTGTTTTGGATTTAGATAGGTCTAGAAGTCCTGCAAATGACTGTGTACAAAATGCAAGTGGTGAGGCTGCTGCTGTCACCACTTTGAGTCTTTTGAGCTCTCTGCACACTAACAAAAGTTCTGAAAGTGAGATTGTAGAGCGTTGCCTTGTGGAAGATGCACCTGAGATACAGGAACATGATGTTAGTCACTCTGAACATGATGTTGATCAATTGAAGGCTTCTGGAGAAGTATCTTGCACTCCATTGCATTTAAATCTGCAAACATCCATGCATCCTGCATCTCCCTCCCACAGTAACCCAGCCTCTCCATCCCATACTGCTAATAACTCATCCTATCTATCCCACATTGCTAAAAATCTCTCTCCTCCATCCTGCACTGCTAAAAATACATCCTCTCCAACACCCACTGCTGAAACCCTATCCTCTCCAACCCCCACTGCTAAAACCCCATCCTCTCTAACCCCCACTGCTAAAACCCCATCCTCTCAACCCCCACTGCTAAAACCCCATCCTCTCCAACCCCACTGCTAAAACCCCATCCTCTCCAACCCCCACTGCTAAAACCCCATCCTCTCCAACCCCCACTGCTAAAACCCCATCCTCTCCAACCCCCACTGCTAAAACCCCATCCTCTCCAACCCCCACTGCTAAAACCCCATCCTCTCCATCCCACACTGCTAAAACCCCATCCTCTCCATCCCCCACTGCCCCTAACCCCTCTCCTCAGATTTGTCCCTCACTGGACAGTAATGACTGTGAGAGGAGAACCATTTTGGCTGATAAAGAAAACGATGAAGAAATGCTGGATGATATTAACCTTTCACTTGTCAGCATGGCAGATAACAGTACTGACAGCTGTTCTTCAGTTAACGATGGAAGCAGTCATCCCTTGCTTGCATCTGTGCCAAGCGGGAAGGCATCCGAGTCCAAAGGAACACGTGGCGATAGAATCGACAGCCATAGGTCATTAGTTGCCGAAGGCGATATTGAAATGGATCCACTGACAACATCCATTATACAACTAGCCAGCATGATGCGGATCAGTCAGTCTGATTCACACGTGCTGTTGAAAGATACGCCAGCGAGTGAAATTGTTGATAGTTTGGTGAATAGTTGTTCTTTTGCAGCCTTGAACAAGACCCCTATATCACTCAATCGATCGAAGGATTGCCATAAGGAGCTGTATGTGGTAGGCTTATCCTCACAAGCTGAGCCAGGAGAAGGATCACATATATCCATCTCTAACTTGAACAAGAGCATTCCCTTGGTGGTATCGTTTACTGATGAAAAACAGACGTCAGGCCTATTGAGTGATTTGCACATATCCATCCCTGCTGACCAAGTTGCAGTATGCATCCAAGAACAACCAAATCGTGCTGAGAAGAACGAAATGGAATCCGCACCCTGTCCTTCACCAGTCGAGATTGCAGAGCAGGAGAATGAGATTTCAACGAGCATGATGGCACTCAACATTGTACAGCAGAAGTGTGATAGTGGCTGTTGTCTCACCTCTGGCTCTTTCTTCAACCCACCTAGGTAAGTAGCCATAACTGCTACCCCTGACTTATCTACTGTCCCTAGTAACTTGTTAATCACTACCCCTGGCTCCATTATCTACCCACCCTAGTAGCTGGTAAAACTACTACCCCTGACTTATCTGCCATCCCTAGTATAGTTGGTAAAACTACTACCTGACTCCATTATCTACTGTCCCTGGTAACTGGCAAAACCACTGCCACTTGCTCTTATCTACCATCCCTGGTAGCCAGTTAAACTGCTACATCTAGTTCTTTTAGGGGCCCTGAAACTAATGGTTTAAGGTAAGTTGTTGTGTACTGTATATTTAATTTTTAGGCTCCTAGTTCTATTGCTCACTTAATATATGAGTGTAAACATGTTATCAGGCTTTTATATGCAGGTTAGGTTCCAGGCTACTGCTGTAGCCTGGAACCTAACCTGCTGTATAAGCGGGATCCTACAGTAGCCTGGAACCTAACCTGCTGTATAAGCGGGATCCTACAGTAGCCTGGAACCTAACCTGCTAGATAAGCGGGATCCTACAGTAGCCTGGAACCTAACCTGCTGTATAAGCAGGATCCTACAGTAGCCTGGAACCTAACCTGCTGTATAAGTGGGATCCTACAGTAGCCTGGAACCTAACCTGCTGTATAAGCGGGATCCTACTGTAGCGTGGAACCTAACCTGCTGTATAAGCGGGATCCTACAGTAGCCTGGAACCTAACCTGCTGTATAATAGAGCGAAAAACTAATGTCAAAGACCTGGGAGTGATCATGTCAGAGGATCTCACCTTCAAGGACCATAACACCATAGCAATTGCATCTGCTAGAAAAATGACAGGATGCATAATGAGAACCTTCAAAACCAGGGATACTAAGCTCATGTTGACACTTTTCAGGTAGCTTGTTCTATCTAGGCTGGAATATTGCTGCACACTAACTGCACCTTTCAAGGCAGGTGAAATTGCTGACCTAGAAAATGTGCAGAGAACCTTCACGGCACGCATAACTGCAATAAACCACCTCAATTACTGGGAACGCTTGAAGTTCCTAAACCTGTACTCCCTAGAACGCAGGCGGGAGAGATACATTATTATATACACGTGGAAAATTCTCGAGGGATTAGTACCAAACTTGCACACGAGTCACTCCCTGCGAAAGCAAAAGACTCGGCAGGCGATGTAACATTCCCCCAATGAAAAGCAGGGGTGCCACTAGCACATTGAGAGACAACACAATAAGTGTCAGGGGCCCAAGACTGTTCAACTGCCTCCCAGCATACTTCAGGGGGATTACCAACAAACCCATGGCTGTCTTCAAGCAGGCACTGGACAGGCACCTAAAGTCGGTACCTGACCAGCCAATCTATGGTTCGTACGTTGGACTGCGTGCGGCCAGCAGTAACAGCCTGGTTGATCAGGCTCTGATACATGAGGCCTGGTCACAGACCGGGCCGCAGGGGCGTTGACCCCTGGAACTCTCCAGTTATACTCCAGGTATCCTCCTACATTAGCCTGGAGGCTAACCTGCTGTATAAGTGGGATCCTACAGTAGCCTGGAACCTAACCTGCTGTGTAAGTGGGGCTCTACTATAAGCAGGGCCCGCCTGTACCAAGGTGTTGTACTTGTTTCATTTATATATATAAGTTCCGGAACAAGACAACTAGTGCCTAGTACCTTACAACCACTAAATCTTTTCACATTTTACATTCAAATATATTTTAGTGACTTAGCATCCACAGCTCTATATACCATAGTGTAATTTTTGTAAAAAAAAAATTGTATGACCCCTGTGGGTTTATTGCTTCCCATAATTACAATTTATGGATAATAAGGTAAAGACACTTTGCAGTGGTCGTTCATGGATAGTACAGGAGGCAGCAGAGGGAGAGATATGTCTGCAGTTAGAATACAGTCCTCTGGAGCTCACTTTAAAAGGAACTCCATTTGGCAGCCACTGGACCATCACTAGTGCCAGCTGGAACCCACAGCCTTCAAGTAAGCTACTTGTCTTCACTGTTTTTATTGTTACTGGGGTGCCTGTGGGGACCTCAGTGTACTTTCATTGTTACTGGGATGACTGTAGGGACCTTTAATTGTTACTGGGATGGCTGTAGGGACCTTTCAATATTACTGGGGTGACTGTATGGACCTTTCAATATTACTGGGGTGACTGTATGGACCTTTCATTATTACTGGGGTGACTGTAGGACCCTTTCATTGTTACTGGGGTGACTGTAGGGACCTTTCATTGTTACTGAGGTGACTGTAGGGACCTTTCATTATTACTGGGGTGACTGTAGGAACCTTTCATTGTTACTGGGGTGACTGTAGGGACCTTTCATTATTACTGGGATGACTGTAGGGACCTTTCATTGTTACTGGGGTAACTGTAGGGACCTCTCATTGTTACTGGGGTAACTGTAGGGACCTTTCATTATTACTGGGGTAACTGTAGGGACCTTTCATTGTTACTGGGGTGACTGTAGGAACCTTTCATTATTACTGGGGTGACTGTAGGGACCTTTCATTATTACTGGGGTGACTGTGGGAACCTTTCATTATTACTGGGGTGACTGTAGGAACCTTTCATTATTACTGGGGTGACTGTAGGAACCTTTCATTATTACTGGGGTGACTGTAGGAACCTTTCAGTATTACTGGGGTGACTGTAGGGACCTTTCATTGTTACTGGGGTGACTGTAGGAACCTTTAATTATTACTGGGGTGACTATAGGGACCTTTCATTATTACTGGGGTGACTGTAGGGACCTTTCATTGTTACTGGGGTGACTGTAGGGACCTTTCATTGTTACTGGGGTGACTGTAGGGACCTTTCATTGTTACTGGGGTGACTGTAAGGACCTTTCATTATTACTGGGGTGACTGTAGGAAACTTTCATTATTACTGGGGTGACTGTAGGGACCTTTCATTGTTACTGGGGTGACTGTAGGAACCTTTCATTGTTACTGGGGTGACTAGGGACCTTTCATTATTACTGGTGTGACTGTAGGGACCTTTCATTGTTACTGGGGTGACTGTAAGGACCTTTCATTGTTACTGGGGTTACTAGGAACCTTTCATTGTTACTGGGGTGACTGTAAGGACCTTTCATTGTTACTGGGGTGACTGTAGGGACCTTTCATTATTACTGGGGTGACTGTAGGAACCTTTCATTGTTACTGGGGTGACTCAGGACCTTTCATTGTTACTGGGGTGACTGTAAGAACCTTTCATTGTTACTGGGGTGACTGTAAGGACCTTTCATTGTTACTGGGGTGACTGTAGGAACCTTTCATTATTACTGGGGTGACTGTAAGGACCTTTCATTGTTACTGGGGTGACTGTAGGGACCTTTCATTGTTACTGGGGTGACTGTAGGGATGCCTCTGGCAATCAGTGATGGAGTGAGTGATGGTGAAAGTATTTCTTCTTTTTTTGGGTCACCCTGCCTCAGCGGGAAACAGCCAATGTGTTAATAAAAATAAATAACAATTTACAGTATATTTTAAACAATTTATAAACTTTTTTGTACACAGTCAACTTTTTAATTTTTTCAGAGGTTGAAAACACGTGCGGGAAGCTGGTTTTGAACACCCTAGGCTGCCGTGTAGGTGCAGCCGTGCTTGAATTGTGCGGCCTGACCCTGTGCAAGATGGGCGATGCCCTCGTCAAAGTTTTCAACGCCTACCAAGACATCGTCAAGTTGCTGGTGGAACTGCAGGTGCTGTCTGTATCATATCTGACCACCTTCACCCCAGACAGGTCAGTGAGGCGTGCCCATTAACCCTATCATTAGCTTTTATGTGTTGCTTTCATAGATCTATGTTTTGGATTGTTTTTCACCTGGAATTTGTTGGATTTGTGTAAAATTGGCCAAATTACTGACTTCTGTGCACTTTAGACGGTGGTTCTGATAAATGAATGGGCGGTTTCTTGTACTCATTCGATAGAACGGAAGTTTTTTTTATTTTTTTTTGACACACCAGCCATCTCCCACTGAGGCAGAATGACCCGAAAGAGAGTAAACAGTTTTTCTTCTTTTTACATTTAGTAATACAGTGGTACCCCGTGTTTCGGCCACCTCCCAACTCAAATAATTATGTAAGTGCTTTTGTAAGTGTATTTTTGGGGGTCTGAAATGAACTATAATCTAATTTACATTATTCCTTATGGGAACAAATTCGTTCAGTAACGGCACTTGAACAGCCTCCTGGATCGATTATGGCCGAAACTCGGGGTTCCACTGTATATACAGGAAGTACAGTGTATTTTATGTATTGTGTATTTATTTTACTTTTGTATCTGATACTGAAAAAAAATCCTCTTGCCGGCGAATTTTGCATATCACCGGGGGTTCGGGGATATAGAAACAGGGCCCTCCTGTATGTGCTTTCTGTTAGGTGTTGCCACACATGTACACCATGATCGACTAAATGGTAATTTTGCTTCTCTTTTCCAGCGTGAGAGTGACACATTTCAGTCACAAAGCCCACACCAGTCTGGATGTGATGGTCCGCCTGGAGCCGCCACAAGCCACCCCTGACAAGCCTTACACACTTACCCATCAGCCTGTGTTACTATAGGCAACCTCAGGTCAGTCAACACAAATCTGAGTAAATACTTAGCCACGTGGGTTGACGTTAAAGAACCTATGACAGATTTTGTGTCTTCTGTTGCATTTAAGAATGTTCCTAGGAACACTGCAGAAGCCCTACTGGCCCATACTTTCTCTAAACCAACCATCAGCCATATCCCACCGAGGCGGGGTGGCCCAAAAGGAAAAACAAAAGTTAATCCTTTTAAATTTAGTAATATATACAGAAGGGGTAACTAGCCCCTCGCTCCCGGCATTTTAGTTGCCTTTTATGACACTCATGGCTTACGGAAATGTTATAAATGATGCAAAGGTGACATTAAAATAATATCAAAGATGGTTGACGCAAATCCACTACCATTATAGTATGCTCCTCACTTAGCGACGAATTTATTTACCAACGTGGTCTTGAGAATGGAACTTCATCATTAAGTGAGGAGAGGCTGTGTGTATATATATATTTTTTTTTTTTTTTTTTCAACAAGTCGGCTGTCTCCCACCGAGGCAGGGTGACCCAAAAAGAAAGAAAATCCCCAAAAAGAAAATACTTTCATCATCATTCAACACTATCACCACACACATACATAATCACTGTCTTTGCAGAGGAGCTCAGATACGACAGCTGAGAATTGTCCCTCCCAGCTGTCACTATCCCAGACCCCTCCTTTAAAGTGCAGGCATTGTACTTCCCATTTCCAGGACTCAAGTCCAACTAAATCAATTAACTGGTTTCCCTGAATCCCTTCACACAATGTTACCCTGCTCACACTCCAACAGATCATCATGTCCCAAAAACCATTCGTCTCCATTCACTCCTATCTAACACACTCACACATGCTTGCTGGAAGTCCAAGCCTGCCAATCTCCTTACCTTCTCCACCTTTCTGGACGACCCCTACCCCGCCTTCCTTCCCCTACAGATTTATACGCTCTCCAAGTCATTCTACTTTGATCCATTCTCTCTAAATGACCAAACCACCTCAACAACCCTCTTCAGCCCTCTGACAAATACTTTTAGTAACTCCACACCTTCTCCTAATTTCCACATTCCGAATTTTCTGCATAATATTTACACCACACATTGCCCTTAGACAGGACATCTCCACTGCCTCCAGCCTCCTCCTCGCTGCAGCATTTGCAACCCATGCTTCACACCCATATAAGAGTGTTGGTACCACTATACTTTGTACATTCCCTTCTTTGCCTCCATGGATAACTTTTTGTCTCCACAGATACCTCAACGCACCACTCACCTTTTTCCTTCATCAATTCTATGGTTAACCTCATCCTTCATAAACCCATCCGCTGACACGTCAACTCCCAAATATCTGAAAACATTTACTTCTTTCATAATCCCCCTCTCCAATGTGATATCCAATTTTTCTTTATTTAAATCGTTTGATACCCTCATCACCTTACTCTTATCTATGTTCACTTTTAACTTTCTACCTTTACACACCCTCTCAAACTCGTCCACTAACCTTTGCAACTTTTCTTTAGAATCTCCCATAAGCACAGTATCATCAGCAAAAAGTAACTGTGTCAACTCCCATTTTGCCGATTGCCGATTCGGCCAATTCCCACCAAGGTAGGGTGTCCTGAAAAAGAAAAACTTTCGTCATCATTCACTCCATCACTGTCTTGCCAGAGGGGTGCTTTACACTACAGTTATAAAACTGCAACATTAACACCCCTCCTTCAGAGTGCAGACACTGTACTTCCCATCTCCAGGACTCAAGTCCGGCCTGCCGGTTTCCCTGAATCCCTTCATAAATGTTACTTTGCTCACACTCCAACAGCACGTCAAGTATTAAAAACCATTTGTCTCCATTCACTCCTATCAAATACGCACACGCATGCTTGCTGGAAATCCAAGCCCCTCGCACATAACTCTCTTTACCCCTCCCTCCAACCTTTCATAGGCCGACCCCTACCCCGCCTTCCCTCCACTACAGATTTATACACTCTCGAGGTCATTCTGTTTCGTTCCATTCTCTCTACAGGTCCGAACCACCTCAACAACCCTCCTCAGCCCTCTGGATTATAGTTTTGGTAATCCGCACCTCCTCCTAATTTCCAAACTCCGAATTCTCTGCATTATATTCACACACACATTGACCTCAGACATGACATCTCCACTACCTCCAGCCTTCTCCTCGTTGACATTCATCACCCATGCTTCACACCCATATAAGAGTGTTGGTATAGCTATACTCTCATACATTACCCTCTTAACTTCCATGGACAAAGTTCTTTGTCTCCACAGACTCAAGTGCACCACTCACCCTTTTCCCTCATCAATTCTATGATTCACCTCATCCTTCATAGACCCATCTGCTGACATGTCCACTCCCAAATATCTGAATACATTCACCTCCTCCATACTCTCTCCTCCAATCTGATATCAATCTTTCGTCACCATTCTTTTTGTTATCCTATCACCTTACTCTTTCCTATATTCACTTTCAATTTTCTTCTTTTACAACCTACCAAATTCATCCACCAACCTCTGCAGCTTCTCTTCAGAATCTCCCAAAAGCACAGTGTCATCAGCAAAAAGCAACTGTGACAACTCCCACTTTGTATTTGTTCTTTGTCTTTTAACCCACACCTCTTGCCAAGACCCTCATTCACTTCTCTTACAACCCCATCTATAAATATATTGAACAACCACGGTGACATCACACTCCTGTCTAAGGCCTACTTTTACCGGAAATAATCTCCCTCTCTCCTACACACTCTAACCTGAGCCTCACTATCCTCATAAAAGCTCTTCACTGCTTTCAGTAACCTACCTCCTATTCCATACACCTGCAACATCTGCCACATTGCCCCCCTATCCACCCTATCATACGCCTTTTCCAAATCCATAAATGCCACAAAAGCCTCTTTACCCTTATCCAAATACTGTTCACCTATATGTTTTACTGCAAACACTTGGTCTACACACCCCTACCTTTCCTAAAGCCACCTTGTTCATCTGCTATTCTGCTCTCCATCTTACTCTTAATTCTTTCAATAATAACTCTACCATACACTTTACCTGGTATACTCAACAGACTTATTCCCCTATAATTTTGCACTCTTTTGTCCCCTTTGCCTTTATACAAAGGAACAATACACGCTCTGCCAGCCCCTAGGTCTTTACCCTCTTCCATACATGTATTAAATAATAGCACCAACCACTCCAAAACTATATCTCCGCCTGCTTTTAACATTTCTACCTTTATCCCATCAATCCCAGCTGTCTTACCCCCTTTCATTCTACCCACTGCCTCACGAACTTCCCCCACACTCACAACTGGCTCTTCCGCACTCCTACAAGATGTTATTCCTCCTTGCCCTATACACGAAATCACAGCTTCCCTGTCTTCATCAACATTTAACAACTCCTCAAAATATTCCCTCCATCTTTCCGATACCTCTAACTCTCCATTTAATAACTCTCCTCTCCTATTTTTAACTGTCAAATCCATTTGTTCCCTAGGCTTCCTCAACTTATTAATCTCACTCCAAAACTTTTTCTTATTTTCAACAAAATTTGTTGATAACATCTCGCCCATTCTCTCATTTGCTCTATTTTTACATTGCTTGACCACTCTCTTAACCTCTCTTTTTTTCTTCATATACTCTTCCCTCCTTGCATCACTTCTACTTTGTAAAACCTCTCATATGCTAACTTTTCTCCCTTACTACTCTCTTTACATCATCATTCCACCAATGCTCTTCTTCCCTCCCACACCCACTTTCCTGTAACCACAAACTTCTGCTGAACACTCTAACACTACATTCTTTAACCTACTCCATACATCTTCGACCCCATTGCCTACACTCTCACTAGCTCATCTATCCTCCAATAGTTGTTTATATCTTACCCTAACTGCCTCCTCTTTTAGTTTATAAACCTTCACCTCTCTCTTACTTACTGCTTCTATTTTCCTTGTATCCCATCTACCTTTTTCTCCCACTTTAGCTACAACTAAAAATTGATCTGATATATCTGTGGCCCCTCTATAAACATGTACATCCTGAAGTCTATTCAACAGTCTTTTATCTACCAATACATAGTCCAACAAACTACTGTCATTACGCCCTACACCATATCTTGTATACTTATTTATCCTCTTTTTCTTAAAATATGTATTACCTATAACTAAACCCCTTTCTATACAAAGTTCAATCAAAGGGCTCCCATTTTCATTTACACCTGGCACCCTAAACTTACCTACCACACCCTTTCTATATGTTTCTCCTACTTTAGCATTTAGGTCCCCACTACAATTACTCTCACTTGGTTCAAAGGTTCCTATACATTCGCTTAACATCTCCCAAAATCTCTCTCTCTCCTCTACACTCCTCTCTTCTCCAGGTGCATACACGCTTATTATAACCCACTTCGCATCCGACCCTTATTTTAATCCACATAATCCTTGAATTTACACATTTATATTCCCTCTTCTCCTTCCATAACTGGTCCTTCAGTTAATGAAAAGATGGTGATGGTTATAATGTATGGTGGCCCGTGGCCTGGTGGCTAAAGCTCTTGCTTCACAGCGAGGGACTGGGTTTGATTCCCAGCGAGGGTAGAAACATTTGGCGTGTTTCTTTACACCGGTTGTCTATGTTCACCCATCAGTAAAATGGGTACCTTTGTGTTAGTGGACTGGTGTGGGTCGCATCCTGGGATAAAAACTGACCTAATTTGCAGGAAATGCTGTGCACAACAAGGGACTTTCGATATAGTAGTATGTCAGTGATGTCTGCTATGGTCTGTATACCTTGTACATGTACTTGTAGTAAATGAAGATATGTTATAATGTTTGTTGCAGTCTCCAGACCGTGGAAGAAGTAATGGCCGGGGTTGGTCCAGGACCACAACAGCTGCTAAGGATGATGCATGCAGTCAACTCTCTAGTGCAGAGTCTGCCATGCAGATTTTAACTCCTTCAGGGTCCTTCCCTGTGTCCTCAAATTTCTCCTGCCAATACATCATCACATCTACCTTCTAGCAATTGCCCTCGACATGTTTTTTCCCACTGGAATATATTTTTATCTCTAAAACCAGAACAGGGTTTTTTTCCCATTCCAATTTCCTGTGTGAACATTACTGTTCTCTTTATACTTTGCCTCAGATTTGTTTGATACTTATTTTTAACATCAAATATAAAAACGCAAAGATTTATCGTCCAAATTAGGCAGCAAAGGTTTGTTTCCCTTGCTCAATTTAATGAAAAAGATTTATATTTTTATAGAAGGAATCCTTATTGAAATACTGTTAGTTATCCAAGGTCAATAAAGAATAACGAGTTGTAAAAGAATGTTTTGAAAACCTGTGAAGATTTCCTTATTATCCTTATTAATGGTACTGTAGGGCCCTGCTTATACAGCAGGTTGGTTCCAGGCTACTGTAGGGCCCCACTCATACAGCAGGTTAGGTTCCAGGTTACTTTAGGGCCCTGCTTATACAGCAGGTTGGTTTCAGGCTACTGTAGGACCCCACTCATACAGCAGGTTAGGTTCCAGGTTACTTTAGGGCCCTGCTTATACAGCAGGTTGGTTTCAGGCTACTGTAGGACCCCACTCATACAGCAGTTTAGGTTCCAGGTTACTTTAGGGCCCTGCTTATACAGCAGGTTGGTTCCAGGCTACTGTAGGGCCCCACTCATACAGCAGGTTAGGTTTCAGGCTACTGTAGGGCCCTGCTCATACAGCAGGTTAGGTTCCAGGCTACTGTAGGGCCCCACTCATACCGCAGGTTAGATTCCGGGCTGCTGATTTAAATTTCAACAGTTTTTTCACTTTCAAATGCATATAAAAGCCAGATAATGTGTTTACATTATCATATATTAAGCAATATAGCTAGGCCTAAAAACTGCATATACAATAGAAACCCCCTATCCATGGGTCTGGTATCCGCAGTTTCAGTTATCTATGGTTTATTGTCCTCTTTAAGGGGGGCTCCTTGTTGCGGTAAAGAGGCTATCTGTCTGAGGAATTGGACCTCTTGGTCTTCCTCAGACCGAACCTAATTACCCCCCAATCCCTCCTCCCCTTTCCCATCTTCCCCATCCTTCCTTTTCCCTTTCCTCCTCATCCCTCCCTTATTTCCTTCCCATTTTTACCCTGGGAGCTTCTCTCCACAGGCATTCTAGTTCCTAGGTAGGGGGAAGGGTACAGTGGTCCAATCCCATTCCGTTGAGGTTCTTGGCGGTGGTGTAGTTTGCCATGGAATCTGGATCGACTGGGGATGTCCCGATTCCTCTCTGGTCTCCCGGGGGGGTGGCTTTGGGTATCTTTTGGCCGACGAGTGTATCTCTGGAGGTCACCTTTCGGATTCCAGGGGTGGTGGCCGAAGGAGGTATGCTTTGTGCTGGGTAACCGGCCGCCCTCTCTTTTGTCCGCCAAGGTGGCTCGGTGGATGTGAGGTTGCTATATCGGATTGCTGGTTTACTGGCATGAAGGGTAGGGTATGGCACGGGTTCCATGCAGCATCTGTACTACTTGCGATGTTGAGGTCCTCTTGGGCGCAGAGGGGGATTTACGCCCCTTTCATTCCTCCTAGGAGCTATTCCTCCACGTTCCCTCCTTTTTTTATTTTTTTTTCTTAAAAACAAAAAGAAAGAAGTAACCTAACCATGGATGCCCTAATCCGTAAACCTACCCCTGGGCCCCTTCTTGATACCGCACCTAGTTCTGACCCTACCTCATTAATGGACAACTCTTCGGACACTAATACCCCTGTACCTCTTGCTGGTGCCGGTTCGTCACCTGCTTCAGGTACCGGGGTTCCGACTGGCCCTTTCAATACGTCTGACCTTCGCTTTTCTCTGACGTTGATTCCGGCTTCTCCCTCAACGGTGCAGCAATTTTCGAATTGCTCGCCCGTCACACGTCGGACCACCTCCGGTCCCACATCCAAACGACCAAGACCCTTACATGACAATTCGACACTACCTCCTCATTCATTTCAGAAACGACCAGCATGTCACACACTCCCCTTAAACACTTTGTTTCACACTACTCAATGGACAAAGTTTTTTACTCTTAAGACCGACTACTCCAACTACCTATCTTTCCGATCATAGTATTGGTAAAGCTCTCCTACGCCATGTAGGAAAAGATATCTCATTTCACGCTCTCAAGAGCGGCACTCGCATCATCACGGTCCAGAATGCTGGCCAAGCTCGCGATCTTTCTCTTCTTACGACCATAGATACTATTCCTATCACTATTGACAAGCATCATTCTCTCAATTCTTGTAGTGGTACTGTCATTTTACCCCACACCATTGTCCAACGGAATTTCCAGACATGTGGTGATGACATTCTGGAGCAGCTTGAGCTCCAAAACCTCCCTATCCTTAAAGTTGACACTTTTGTCCTCCCTGCCCGTAAGCGAAGACGTTATCCTTGCAATATAGCTCGTTTAACATTTGACTGTCGTGAACTTCCACCCTCGGTCTACATTGCAGGTCACCGTTTACAAGTTCGAAAGGTGACCGCAACAGTGTAGAAACTGCTGGCGTTTTGGTCATCCAGCGAAATATTGCAGGTCCATGGCCGAATGCCCAGTCTGTGGTGCCGACGACCATGCCAGTCCTTCTTGTCATCTACCTCCCTCTTGCCTTAACTGTCATGAGGCGCATCCATCGTACTCTCGCCGTTGTCAGGTTTACCTAAATGAGCGGGAAATCCGTTGTCTCAAAGAGGCGGAAGGCTTCTCATATGCTATGGCCATCTCTCATCTACGCCCCGTATTTCCTATTCTCGCATTGCTAAACATCCCCCCACTTCTGGGGTCCCACCTTCCACGGCTTTCTCTGTGGTCGCCCTATCCTCAGTCACCCCTGTCTCGAATCCTTTTGCTGTTCTTGGCTCCGAGGTCCCTACCTCGGCATCCCATACTGTCCACACCCCTTCCTCTACTCACTGGCACAGTTCTGTGTCTACACGCCCTCATCCACCACCTAATCCTCACCGCCCCCTTCTCATAAGTCCGGCAAAAAATCCCCATTGGCAGGTTCTTCACCTCCGACTAGTTCTGTAACGTGTGTGGAGGTTCATCCTCCTCCTCGTTCAATATCATCCCCTGTCCCCTCCCAAGTTTCTTCCTTGACTGCTACCTTCCTCCCAGGTCGCTTCCACTCCTGTCCTCTCCCAAGCCCCTTCGACAGTCTCCTCTTCCATCTCCTTGCCCTCTACTTTAGTACCATCTATAGTCTCCCAGATTGTTGCTCACCCTTCTCCTCCTTTCATCTCTAATGTGGTCTCACATCCTGCGCTCTTTGTCTTCCAAAACGCTGGAAGCTGTCACAGGATTTATTGCGGAGACTGAACCGTTGATGGACACCGCTCCACCTCCGGTTCCTCCTCCTCTCTCTTCTCCATCTACACCCCTCCTTCCTTCACAGCGTCCCACTCCTTCTTTGATTACAGGTCTTCCGCTGCCTCCACACGTGGACTTTTCTAACCCTAGTCCATAGATTCCTCTTAACTTCGACTTGTATCTTTCTCTTCATAAATCATGGCTTATTTGCAGTGGAATATCCGAGGCCTCAGGGGTAACCGGGGTGAGCTTCAGGTGTTGCTCTCCCAGTTTTCCCCATTGGGGTCTGTTTGCAAGAACCCAAATTACAATCCACTGTTATCCGTCCCTTTTCAGGCTATGATTTATATTCATTGTATCCTTTTTCCGATGGAACATTTAACGAAAGTACTCTTCTTATACGCACTGGTATTCCATACGGTCAGCTCTATGTTCACTCTTCTCTACATTACACCACAGCCCGTATCCACTTGAATAAGTAGTATACATTCTGTTCTTTGTATCTCTCCCCCTCTCGGGCATTATCTATCCCAGATGTTGATTTTCTGGTTTCTTCCTTGCCGCCACCCCTTCTGTTTCTTGGCGATTTTAACGCACACTATTTTCTCTGGGGAGGTTAACACTGTGACTCCCGTGGCGTTCAGTTGGAGGCATTCCTTATTTCTCACCCCTCCATGTTTTAAATACGGGTACCCCTACCCATTTTGATCCTCGAACTCATTCTTTCTCTTGCATCGATCTCTCCATCTGCTCTTCTTCAGCTGTCCTCGACTTCACCTGGTGTGTCCTCGTGGACTTACATGACAGTGATCATTTTCTGATCATCCTTAAGTCCCCTTCGTATTCTTCACATCTTCGTAGCCCACGCAGGCAATTTGACCGGTCGAAATGGGACCTTTACACACATCTTACTGCCTTTCATGAGGTTCTTTCCTCGTCCTCCATTGATGAGGTTTTACATCTCATTTCGTCCTCCGTCTTCACAGCAGCTTCGCATTCTATCCCCCAAACCTCTGGCAAGCATTCTCAGAAGTGCGTGCCTTGGTGGTCTCCCGCTTGTGCTCAGGCAGTAGTCTGAAACATGCTGCGTGGGGCAGGTACCGGTATAACAGAACTGCAGAGAGACTCATTGATTTTAAGCAGAGGAGAGCAATTGCTCGCCGTGTCATACGCGACGCTAAACGCAATTGCTGGCGGGATTACGTTTGTACCGTCACTTTGGCTTCCTCGATGAGTGCAGTCTGGAAGAAAGTGTGGAAATTGAGTGGTAAATTCTCCCCCGACCCGGCTCCTGTTCTTCAGGTTGCCGGTGTCGATATAGCACACCCTCTTGCCGTTGCCACTGAAATTGGTAATCATCTGGTTCGCATTTCTCATTACCTCCTTCGACCACCACCCCTGGAATCCGAAAGGTGCCCCTGATCGTTCCTTTCTTTTAAGTCTGCCAGCGAGTTAAAGCCTTTAGATTTTCCTTCTCTCAGAGAAGAATCTAATAATGTACCTTTTACCCTTCAAGAACTGGAGGCAACACTCTCCGCTTGCCGATCATCGGCAGCTGGGCCAGACGGCATACATATTCGTATGCTACAGCATTTACATCAGTCTGCTCTTACTGTCCTCTTACGACTCTTTAATCTTATATGGTCGCAAGGAGTCCTTCCCCAGCTGTGGAAGTCTGCTATTGTTCTCCCTCTTCGCAAACCAGGTACTACGGGACGTGTTACCTCCCACTATCGTCCCATCGCTCTTACCAGTGCAGTTTGCAAGGTGATGGAACGTCTAGTTAATAGACGTTTGATGTGGTATTTAGAGACGCACAATAGTCTCTCCCCTAGTCAATATGGCTTTCGTAATGGCCGTTCTACCATTGACCCCTTACTGCGCGTGGATACATCTTTCGTAATGCCTTTGCTAATAACCACTCGGTCATCGCTATCTTTTTCGACCTTGAGAAGGCTTATGACACAACTTGGAGGTATAATATCTTGGCCCAGGCCCACTCCTTAGGCCTCCGAGGCAACCTACCATTCTTCCTTAAGGCCTTCTTAACTGACAGACATTTCCGTGTCCGGGTTAGTAATGAGCTTTCCCCGGAATTTGTCCAAGCTGAGGGGTCCCCCAGGGTTGTGTTCTGAGCACAACACTCTTTCTCCTTGCTATAAATAATCTGGCATTTGTTCTCCCATCCAATAGTTGGTCATTGCTCTATGTGGATGACTTTCCTATAGCTTGTGCGGGTGCTGACTGTCACCTCATTGCAGTTTCCCTCCAGCATGCCATCAACTGGATTTCCGATTAGGCCACCACTCTCGGGTTTAAATTTTCTAGTGGCAAAACTCATCAAATTACGTTTACTAGACGTTCAGTGGTCTCTGATTATCCATTGTACCTATATGGCTCACGTATCCCAAAACGTGATACAGTCAGGTTTCTCGGCCTCCTGTTTGGCCGTCGATTGTCCTGGAAACCTCACATTACCTCTCTGAAAGCAACTTGTCGCAGCCGGCTGAACCTCTTAAAAACCCTTGCACATCTTTCATGGGGGGCTGATCGTCGAACTCTCCTTCGCCTACATTCAGCCTTAATATTATCGAAACTCGATTATGGTGACAAGATATATTCGGCGGCCTCCCCTGCTACTCTTTCCAGCCTTAATCCCATTCATCACCAGGGACTGCGTTTATGCCTTGGTGCATTTCGTTCTTCCCCGGTTGAGAGCCTCTATGTAGAAGCGAACATTCCATCCTTGTCAGATCGTCGTGATGCACATTGCATTCGCTATTATGTTCACTCTCATGACCTCCGCAATCCTTCCATGTATAGGATTGTCATAGATGTTAGTAGACACTCGTTATTTGTTCATCACTCCTGTTTACTTCATCCCTTTTCTCTTCGTCTACATTCACTCTTGTCTTCCCTTCAGCTACCACCTTTATATGTTCATGTGACATCTCCCTTTCCCCTACCCCCTTGGGAAGTTCCTGCTGTCCGTGTCTGTTCTATTCCTCTACCTTGCGCGAAAGCCCAACTACCGACAGCGGCTTCTCGCTCTTTTTTTTCTAGACCACTTCCGTTCTCATTCCCATGCCATCACAGTGTATACCGATGGTTCAAAGTCATCTGACGGCGTCGGATTCGGAGCAGTGTTTCCGGACAGCATCGTGCGAGGGCATCTATTACCTTTGGCTAGCATATTTACGGCTGAATTGTATGCCATTCTTGTGACACTTATCCGTATTGCATCTATGCCTGTGTCACCATATGTGGTCGTTTCAGACTCCCTTAGTGCTTTACAGGCTATCCATAAAATTGATACACCTCACCCCCTAGTTCTTCGTATCCAACTTTGGTTACGCCATATCTTTAGCAAGCACAAAGATATTGACTTTTATTGGGTCCCTGGTCATGTTGACGTACAGGGCAATGAACAGGCAGACACTGCTGTGCGGTCACCAGTACATGACCTTCCAGTTTCATATAGAGGTGTTCTTTTCACGGACTATTTTGCGGTCATTGCTACCCAACTTTGCACCCGTTGGCAACAACGCTGGTCTGACCTGCTAAATAACAAACTTCATTTTATTAAACCGAGTATAGGTTTCTGGCCTTCTTCTTGTCACCAATGTCGAGGTTGGGAGACTACACTCTCCCGTCTTCACATCGGCCACACTCGTCTTACTCACGGGTATCTCATGGAGAGGCTCCCTGTCCCTCTCTGTGAGCATTGTCAGGTTCCAGTATCTGTTCGCAATATTCTGTTGGACTGCCCACTCTATCTGCGAGCATACAGAATTTACCTCCGTCGTCGTCTTTGCTCTGCGGCCCTTTCTTTACCTTCCCTCCTTTAATCCTGACTCTCTCGTTGACTTTTTGACAGAAACTGACTTACTACACAAACTCTGAAGATTATACCTCTAGCACCTCCCTCAGTCCCTTCTATCTCGATCTCTTGCTACTCTCTATCCCTGCACTACCCACTGCCCTTCTGCACTCCATACCCTACTAATCATCTCTCTCCCTCTTACAACCCATTCTCCCTGCATTCTGTCCTGTCCAGCCGCGCTGTATAACCCCTGTGGTTTAGCGCTTCTTTTTTATTATAATAATTATAATAATTTACCCCCTTTCATTCTACTAACTGCCTCACGAAAATTCCCCACACTCACAACTGGTTCTTCCTCACTCCTATAAGATGTTATTCTTCCTTGCCCTATACTCGACATCACAGCTTCCCTATCTTCATCAACATTTAACAGTTCTTCAAAATATTCCCTCCATCTTCCCGATACCTCTATCTCTCCATTTAATAACTCCTCTCCTATGTTTAACTGATAAGTCCATTCTTTCCCTAGGCTTTCTCAACATATTAATCTTACTCCAAAACTTATCTAAAATGTATTTAGTTGGATAAGGCCAAATTAAATTGCGCTTGTTATAGTAAGGTTAGGTAAGTTTTCTAAGGTGCTTTTGGTACAAAATTTTTAATTTTTACATTAACATAAATGAAAAAAAACATATCTTGAAACCTATAAGATTTTTTTTGAAAGGACAATTTTAAATGAGTTTTTGCTAATTGACTAATTTTACTTATTCGTCATTACATTATATATATGTCGTGCCGATTAGGTAAAACTTGCGATTTTGGCTTAAATAGCAACGCTCTTCTTGCCATATAAGACAAGTGAAAATTTGTGTATGCAATAATTTCGCCAAAATCATTCTGAACATAACGAAAAAATATATTTCATTGTGTTTGTTTATTATTAAATTAATGTTAACGTATCTAAAATATATTTAGTTGGGTTAGGCTAAATTAAATTGCTCTTGTTGTAATAAGGTTAGGTAGGTTTTCAAAGTTTCTCTTAGTACAAAATTATAAATTATTACATTAACATAAATGAAAAAAATATATCTTTAAACGTATAAGAGAAAATTTTAGAAAGGACTTAATTTTAGATGAGTTCTTGTTAATTGACCAGTTTTACCTAATCGGCACGACTATATATATATATATATATATATATATATATATATATATATATATATATATATATATGAGTGCACATCACTCTGGGGACTTCCTCCAAACAGTTCCCATTTCGGCCATGGGAACACGCCTGGACCCTAAGACCCTTCATTGCAGTGGCTCTGCGCCTTGCTGCCCCTATTCACACGGAATATACGTGTATTTGCAGCGATGCGCAAGCCGACCAATATGGTCTACATGGTCTTAACTGTTCTAAAACCAAAGGTTGGCATGCAAGACACAATGAGGTCAACGACATCATAAAGAGAACCCTTGCTACAGCTGGATGCCCAGCCGAGGGGAGCCTCGATCACTAGCAGCCAACAACGCCCACAACCCAGCAAACCGCCCCGACGGGATCACCATCTATCCTTGGAAGAATGGCAAGCTCTTAGCATGGGATTATACCTGTGTGTCGACACTGGCTGACACCTACATCCATCACAGTGTTGGGCGACAGGGAGGAGCTGCTGACCACAGAGAGAGTACAAGATCGGCAAGTACAGGGACATAAGCCAACAGTATAAATTTGTCCCAGTGGGATCAGAGACCTTGGGAGCGTGGGGACAAAATGCAACACGTTTCCTTAAAGAACTGGGTTCCAGACTCATCGACACCACCAGGGACCCAAGGGCAGCCACTTTCATGTTCCAGCGTCTCAGCGTGGCCATCCAGAGGGAAACGCATGCTGCATCTTGGCTCGCAGTCCGGCTTCGGAGGAACTGGAGGAGATTCATAATCTTTGACATATTGTACCATTGTATTCATGTTTGTGTTTTCTATAAATGTATTCTGTCTATTAATAAAGCATTTATATGCATGTATGTGTGTATATAGGATGGGGTGGTAGGAGAAGTGGAATATTCAAATGGCTTCGAAAGAAATCCAAATATTCTTCCTTGAAGCCTTTTATCCACTTCTCCAAAGGGTATGGGTCCCACAATTTGCACTAGAGGGGGGGCCCCATCCCATATTTAAAAAAAAAAAAAAAAAAAATATATATATATATATATATATATATATATATATATATATATATATATATATATATATATATATTTGTGAGGGAAAATAGTTGTAAATAAGGGTAACGGTTGTTCAGTCAGCGGGAGCATTATTAACGAGTTCAGCCAGCAATTCCATCTAGCGGGCTGGGCTAAACTCTTGTTCCCGGTTGTCTGAGGGTTTTTACTTTTCTCCTGGTAGATGACTCTTACCTGGTGTCGGTTGGGGATGGAAAGTCACTTCACCTTCCTCTTCTCCCAATCAGCTCTGCCCTGGACTGGTTCTCCAGGACAGACGCATGATTACGAGCAAGATTTTCCTGGACTTAACGGGGAAATTTCCCCAACAACTCCTCTCTAGTTTCTAACTTTGTGGGTTTGAGGGTGTTGCAGAAGATCTCATCTACCTTTGGTTACCTACAGTGTGGTATTTCAACCTCGTGGTCCCAGGAGATTCGCCATCTACTCCGGGGACATACCACCTACAGAGAGCAACCATCATCTATTCTCCCCCTCTCCGGTTATTACCTCCTGTCTCACCAACAGACCTGAACCACAACGGATATATATCTTTTTATTTCTATTTAATTTTATATTAAAATCCAGAAAAACCATCTTATTATAAATATCCTTCGGTTTACTATTATTTTATTAATTTTTCCATCAATATTTTGTTCAGGGAAGGCGTTTCCTGACTATATATATATATATATATATATATATATATATATATATATATATATATCTTCTTTCTTTCAACAAGTCGGCCGTTTCCACTGAAGCGGGTTTTGGGAAAAGGAAAAAACAATTTTCTCCTTTTACATTTAGTAATATATACAGGAGAAGGGGGG
>WNWK01019251.1:0-38190 GCA_009830355.1 Cherax destructor
GATATTATTAGAAGCCATCTAGATAACCATAATTTGATTAATGATACCCAGCATGGATTCACGAGGGCCGTTCCTGCCTATCTAATTTATTAACCTTCTTCAGTAAAGCTTTTGAGGCTGTTGATCACGATAAAGAATTCGATATTGTTTATTTAGACTTTAGTAAGGCTTTTGATAGAGTACCACACCAGAGACTGTTAAAGAAAGTGGCAGCTCATGGCATTGGGGTAAAGTGCTGTCATGGATCGAGTCATGGCTCACCAATAGGAAGCAGAGAGTGTGCATAAATGGGGTTAAATCCGAATGGGGACTTGTAACAAGTGGTGTTCCACAGGGATCAGTCTTAGGCCCATTGTTATTTATAATATATATCAATGACCTTGATGAGGAATTACTAGTGATATGAGCAAATTCGCCGACGACACGAAGATAGGTAGGATAATTGATTCAAACATAGATGTCATAGAACTTCAGGAAGATTTAGACAAACTTAATTCGTGGTCAGAAAAGTGGCAGATGCAGTTCAATGTAGATAAATGCAAGGTTCTGAAGCTCGGGAGTGTCCATAACCCAAGCACTTATAAGTTAAATAACGTAGAACTTAGCCATACAGATTGCGAGAAGGACTTGGGGGTGATGGTAAGCAGCAACCTTAAACCAAGACAGCAATGCCTAAGCGTACGTAATAAGGCAAATAGATTACTGGGATTTATATCAAGAAGTGTTAGCAACAGAAGTCCAGAGGTTATATTACAGCTTTATACATCATTAGTAAGGCCTCACCTAGATTACGCAGCTCAGTTCTGGTCTCCATATTACAGAATAGACATAAATTCGTTAGAAAACATTCAGCGTAGAATGACTAAATTAATACATAGCATTAGAAATCTTCCTTACGAAGAAAGATTGAAGACCCTAAAATTACATTCACTTGTAAGACGTAGAATGAGGGAGACATGATCGAGGTATACAAGTGGAAAATGGGTATTAACAAAGGGGATATAAATAAGGTCTTGAGGATATCTCTCCAAGAGAGAACCCGCAATAATGGATTCAAGTTAGATAAGTTTAGATTTAGAAAGGATATAGGAAAGTATTGGTTTGGAAATAGGGTAGTTGATGAGTGGAACAGTCTGCCTAGTAGGGTTATTGAAGCTAGGACCTTGGGTAGTTTCAAATTTAGGTTGGATAAATTCATGAGTGAGAGGGGTTGGATTTGAGTGGGACTCGCGCATGAGTGGGTAGAATTGTCAAAGCTTATTTCTTGGGTAGCATTGAAAATTGGGTTGAGCAAATATTCTGTTAGTGGGACGGATTGTGAAGGACCTGCCTAGTATGGGCCAACAGGCCTGCTGCAGTGTTCCTCCTTTCTTATGTTCTTCTTATGTTCTTAGTAAATAAAATTATCAAAGCTTATTTCTTGGGTAGCATTGAAAATTAGGTTGAACAAATATTCTGTTAGTGGGATGGAATGTGAAGGACCTGCCTAGAATGGGCCAACAGGCCTGCTGCAGTGTTCCTCCTTTCTTATGTTCTTATGTTCTTATGTTCGTCTTACAAGTGAATGTAATTTAAGGGTCTTCAATCTTTCTTCATACGGAAGATTTCTAATGCTATGTATTAATTTAGTCATTCTACGCTGAATGTTTTCTAACGAATTTATATCCATTCTGTAATATGGAGACCAGAACTGTGGCTGTCTAGCTTCCCTCTTAGTTGTGTCGCTTGAGTGGCAGCATAGCCACAAGTCTTAGTTGTGTCGCTTGAATGGCAGCTGAGCCACAAGTCGTGTGTCGTTTGAGTGGCAGCTGAGTCACAAGTCTTAGTTGTGTCGCTCGAGTGGCAGCTGAGTCACAGGTCTTAGTTGTGTCGCTTGAGTGGCAGCTGAGTCACAAGTCTTAGTTGTGTCGCTTGAGTGGCAGCTGAGCCACAGGTCTTAGTTGTGTCGCTTGAGTGGTTAGTTTATTGTGCACCCGCAGCTCATCCTGTGAGCGACAGCGCAAAAAACAGGTTTATAGAGGTCACAAGGACCTGTATCAAAGCGCACCAGGCATAGTTACATCACGAAAAACATATTGCATATATATATATAAATATATATATATATATATATATATATATATATATATATATATATATATATATATATATATATATATATATATATATATATTATTTCGCTCACAATGTTTCTGTGTCACCTGTTAAATATCTCATAATTAAATCCCGTTTTGACAAATATATATATATATATATATATATATATATATATATATATATATATATATATATATATATATATATATATATATATATATATATATATAGGAGGTACCACCTCTGGAACTTTACTGGGGATCCTCATCCTCAGAGAAGACGATAAACGTACCTCAGGGAAAACTCGAGGTTCTCCCCGGAGCTGTTTGAATATTTTCTTCTCCTACCACCCACTATATATAATATATGAAAACTTTATTAATATACAGAATACATTGACAGAAAACACAAACGTGAACATGAATACAATGGTACAATATATCAAAGATTATGAATCTCCTCCAGCTCCTCCGAAGCCGGACGCGAGCCAAGTATGCAGCATGCGTTTCCTCTAGATGGCCACGCTGAGACGCTGGAACATGAACTTGGCTGCCCTTGGGTCCCTGGTGGTGTCGATTAGTCTGGAACCTAGTTCTTTAAGGAAACGTGTTGCATTTTTTCCCCACGCTCCCAAGGTCTCTGATCCCACTGGGACAAATTGATACTGTTGGCTTATGTCCCTGTACTTTCCGATCTTGTACTCCTCTCTGTGGTCAGCAGCTCCTCCCTGTCGCTCAACACTGTGATGGATGTAGGTGTCAGCCAGTGTCGACACATAGGTATAATCCCATGCTAAGAGCTTGCCATTCTTCCAAGGATAGATGGTGATCCCGTCGGGGCGGTTTGCTGGGTTGTGGGCATTGTTGGCTGCTAGTGATCGAGGCTCTCTCTCGGCTGGGCATCCAGCTGTAGCAAGGGTTCTCTTTATGATGTCGTTGACTTCATTGTGTCTTGCATGCCAACCCTTGGTTTTAGAACAGTTAAGACCATGTAGACCATATTGGCCGGCTTGCGCATCGCTGCAAATACACGTATATTCCGTGTGAATAGGGGCAGCAAGGCGCAGAGCCACTGCAATACGAAGGGTCTTAGGGTCGAGGCGTGTTCCCATGGCCGAAATGGGAACTGTTTGGAGGAAGTCCCCAGAGTGATGTGCACTCACAGCAAGGAGACGGGCAGTCTCCCTGTCTGATGTCACGGCCCTAAGCATATTGGCAAGTATCTTTTCAGTGATGGGGCCGTCCCAGCTTGACTGTTTCTAGGCCAGTTCTTCACTAGGTTTTGGTGTTGGAGCAGCAAGAGTCTCCCATTCAGTGATGGCACTGGTGTAGCTAGGGTCCTGTATTCCTGCTGAATCACTGAGGTTGCCTGGAAGAATTTGTTTTATTAGCTCATTTGATGCTATGGAAGAGGATAGGAAAGCTGGTAGGGCAATCTGGGAGGATTTGCGTACTCCCAGCCCCCCAAGCCTGACTGGAAGTGAGGCTTGCAACCACTGTCCATCTTCGAGGGAAAGATTCAATACACTCTCTAGCATGGTCTTGAGGAGAGAGTCATATTCCTTGAGTTTCGGACTGCTGAATGCTGGCGAGCATCTCAAGAAGTAGGTAAGTTTTGGGAATTACAGGCACCTAGTGAGTAGGTAGAAGGCATCATGTGTATCGATGTCTTTCATCCTACCTTCCATCAAAACAACATTAGCCATTATTATACAGGGAAACAAAATACATTTCTTTAGCCTAAGAGTGATATAGAAGTGGAGGGACCTAAATGATGACACAGTGGAAGCTACTGTCATACACAGGTTCAAAAATGGGTATGACGCGGCTGTTTCACACAGGTAGAATGAAGGTTACAAGGATGGAACCATGAACTAGAGCTCGATTCCCTCTTACCAGTGAAATCACAGAGAGGTAACTACAAAGAGGCAGTTACAGAGCTCTACACCGAAGAAGACTCTCCCACAAACGTACACTGAAAAGTTCTATGATATATATATATATATATATATATATATATATATATATATATATATATATATATATATATATATATATATATATATATATATATATATATATATATATATATATATATATATAACACGAGTGAAGAGCTTAACGACGGTTGTGAAACATACAACAAAGCTCTCAAATACAGAGGCAGCCAATACACACACACACACACACACACACATACCAGGGAGAGGGAGGGAAGGGGAAGGAAGGGTAGGGGGTTCTTGCGTGTTGACTTAACCATTTGGTGGGAGTGGTGCTTCAGCCAATTCTCCTCTCGTGCCCTCCTTCCAGCACCCTCAACCCAAGTGCTTTCCCTGCCCTACCATCTCCCTCCCTCACTCGGTGCTGTGGATCAACAAGAGAAACACAATATTACACTACATGGGGCGGTGGCTGGCAGCTGCTCACTTGTGTTAATGTAACTTGGCTCACAGGCGGTTGCAAGTCAGTGCGCTCATAGGTGGTTGCAAGTCTGTGCGCTAACAGGCGGTTGCAAGACAGTGCGCTCACAGGCGGTTGCAAGTCAGTGCGCTCACTGGCGGTTGCAAGTCAGTGCGCTCACAGGCGGTTGCAAGTCAGTGCGCTCACAGGTGGTTGCAAGTCAGTGCGCTCACAGGTGGTTGCAAGTCAGTGCGCTCACTTTCGGTTGCAAGTCAGTGCGCTCACAGGTGGTTGCAAGTCAGTGCTCTCACAGGTGGTTGCAAGTCAGTGCGCTCACAGGTGGTTGCAAGTCAGTGCGCTCACAGGTGGTTGCAAGTCAGTGCGCTCACTGGCGGTTGCAGGTCAGTGCGCTCACAGGCGGTTGCAAGTCAGTGCGCTCACAGGCGGTTGCAAGTCAGTGCGCTCACTGGCGATTGCAAGTCAGTGCGCTCACAGGCGGTTGCAAGTCAGTGCACTCACTGGCGGTTGCAACTCAGTGCGCTCACAGGTGGTTGCAAGTCAGTGCGCTCACTGGCGGTTGCAACTCAGTGCGCTCACAGGTGGTTGCAAGTCAGTGCGCTCACAGGTGGTTGCAAGTCAGTGCGCTCACTGGCGGTTGCAAGTCAGTGCGCTCACTTTCGGTTGCAAGTCAGTGCGCTCACAGGTGGTTGCAAGTCAGTGTTCTCACAGGTGGTTGCAAGTCAGTGCGCTCACAGGTGTTTGCAAGTCAGTGCGCTCACAGGTGGTTGCAAGTCAGTGCGCTCACTGGCGGTTGCAACTCAGTGCGCTCACAGGTGGTTGCAAGTCAGTGCGCTCACTGGCGGTTGCAACTCAGTGCGCTCACAGGTGGTTGCAAGTCAGTGCGCTCACTGGCGGTTGCAAGTCAGTGCGCTAACTTTCGGTTGCAAGTCAGTGCGCTCACTTTCGGTTGCAAGTCAGTGCGCTCACAGGTGGTTGCAAGTCAGTGCGCTCACAGGTGGTTGCAGGTCAGTGCGCTCACAGGTGGTTGCAAGTCAGTGCGCTCACAGGTGGTTGCAAGTCAGTGCGCTCACAGGTGGTTGCAAGTCAGTGCGCTCACAGGTGGTTGCAAGTCAGTGCGCTCACAGGTGGTTTCAAGTCAGTGCGCTCACAGGTGGTTGCAAGTCAGTGCGCTCACAGGTGGTTGCAAGTCAGTGCGCTCACAGGTGGTTGCAAGTCTGTGCGCTCACAGGTGGTTGCAAGTCAGTGCGCTCAAGGGGTTGCAAGTCAGTGCGCTACAGGTGGTTGCAAGTCAGTGCGCCACAGGTGGTTGCAAGTCAGTGCGCTCACAGGGTTGCGCAAAGTCAGTGCGCTCACAGGTGGTTGCAAGTCAGTGCGCTCACAGGTGGTTGCAAGTCAGTGCGCTCACAGGTGGTTGCAAGTCAGTGCGCTCACAGGCGGTTGCAAGTCAGTGCGCTCACAGGCGGTTGCAAGTCAGTGCGCTCACAGGTGGTTGCAAGTCAATGCGGTCACAGGTGGTTGTAAGTCAGTGCGCTCACAGGTGGTTCAAGTCAGGCGCTCACAGGCGGTTGCAAGTCAGTGCGCTCACAGGTGGTTGCAAGTCAGTGCGCCACAGGTGGTTGCAAGTCAGTGCGCTCACAGGTGGTTGCAAGTCAGTGCGCTCACAGGTGGTTGCAAGTCAGTGCGCTCACAGGTGGTTGCAAGTCAGTGCGCTCACAGGTGGTTGCAAGTCAGCTGTAAGTCGCGCTCACAGGTGGTTGCAAGTCAGTGCGCTACAGGTGGTTGCAAGTCAGTGCGCTCACAGGTGGTTGCAAGTCAGTGCGCTCACAGGGGTTGCAAGTCAGTGCGCTCACAGGTGGTTGCAAGTCAGTGCGCTCACAGGTGGTTGCAAGTCAGTGCGCTCATAGGTGGTTGCAAGTCAATGCGCTCATAGGTGGTTGCAAGTCAGTGCGCTCACAAGCGGTTGCAAGTCAGTGCGCTCACAGGTGGTTGCAAGTCAGTGCGCTCACAGGTGGTTGCAAGTCAGTGCGCTCACAGGTGGTTGCAAGTCAGTGCGCTCACTGGCGGTTGCAAGTCAGTGCGCTCACAGGTGGTTGCAAGTCAGTGCGCTCACAGGTGGTTGCAAGTCAGTGCGATCACAGGTGGTTGCAAGTCAGTGTGCTCACAGGCACAGCTAACACTGTATACCAGTCTTTATTAAGACAAAGTTTCGTTCAAGAAAAGCTTGAGCGAAACATTTTAACAAAAGCTCGCTCTGCTCTAAGTAATTTTTTAATACCGATATTTCCCCTTACTGGCGTTATATAATTTAATCTGTGGTGGTTTAATCGGATTATAATACTGGTGATATTTATACCTTTTATTACATATTTCTGAATAGTTTAATGGCTTTTCCGATGTTTCCAATGGACTAAAAAATGAGATGGTTATATTATATTATGGTGAGACCTCTCCTCAGTTACTCTCATAATGTTTGCTAGTTATATTATGGTGAAACCTCTCCCTCAGTTACTCTCATAATGTTTGCTAGTTATGTTATGGTGAAACCTCTCCCTCAGTTACTCTCATAATGTTTGCTAGTTATATTATAGTGAGACCTCTCCCTCAGTTACTCTCATAATGTTTGCTAGTTATATTATAGTGAGACCTCTTCCTCAGTTACTCTCATAATGTTTGCTAGTTATATTATAGTGAGACCTCTCCCTCAGTTACTCTCATAATGTTTGCTAGTTATATTATAGTGAGACCTCTCCTCAGTTACTCTCATAATGTTTGCTAGTTATATTATGGTGAGACTCTCTCACTTCAGGGTTGCCTAACTACAATATCTTTGATCTTCAAGACGAACTGAACTAATTTTTCTATATTTTTACAGATCAGTATATGGCGCGCCACCCTGTTACACTTAAGCTGGTAAGTAATGATGCTTCAAGACTGAGCTTGAATATTTTGAGGTGTTCAGCGTAGATGAAGCAGCGGAGATAAAAGAATTTGAGGAATGTGATTATGTCAATTTTAACGCGAGCTAAGAGTGAGTATGGAGGAAGCAGGTGAAGCAGTAAGCAGGTTGAAATAGGGTAAAGCAGTGTTGATGAATGGAAGCTTACGATGCTGAGAGCAGATGAGAACATAGTTCTGAACATTACCTCTTGAAGGTTTGATGTCGTTCGTCTTCACCAACGTTGGTACAGACGAGAGGAAAGTGTTAACCTAATCCGGGGAAAATAAACTTGGGATAAATGAACTACTCACTAAATTGTTCAACATCTGTGCAAAGAAACAATACCCTCTTGTTATTTCTCCTCGTATAATGTAAAAACAATATTGTGCTTGGAATTTAAATATTACTTTAAGTCTATCTGAATGGGATCCAGAAAAAGTATATAAGTGAAATTAGCACATCTCTTATGAAGTATTAGTATAAATTCAGTTTGACAGTCATAAAGAGTTTCTCATTATAACAGATAAATACATTATCCAGAGTCGGTACTAATGGAAAGCTGGTTGCCATTCCATCTGTGTACACAAACTACTATTGTAAGTGATGACTCGTCAACTGCTAAATGAACCTTTATTATTATTATTATTATTATTATTATTATTATTATTATTATTATTATTATTATCTAAAGCTTCAGCTAAAATCTCTCTCTCTCTCTCTCTCTCTCTCTCTCTCTCTCTCTCTCTCACTCTCTCCGCGCATACAGACAAAACAAATATACACAATTACACATGCAATCACTCAGTGGCCGCTTTATTAGGTATCTAACACGCTCAGGCACGCTTGCTGCAACTCCCAGACCCTCGCTCATAAAATCTCTTTTAGCTCCTCCCTCCAACCTTACCTAGGTTCCCCCTTCCCTACTCCGCCTTCCATCTACTACAGATTTATATGTCCTTCCAGTCATTCTATTTTGTTCCATTCTCTGTCAGTATCCGAACCACCTCAACAACCCCTCTTCAGCCCTCTGGATAATACTTTTGATAACCCTTTATCCTTTATCTTCCCGCTACGTATTTACTGCAATATTCACACCACACTTTGCCCTCAGACACGACATCATCTCCACTGTTTCCAACCTTCTCCTTGTTGCAACATTCTCCTCAGACTCCTTAGTACACACACTCACCTTTTTTCCCTCGTCTATTCTATGGTTCACCTCGTCTTTCATAAACCCATCTGTTGACAAGTCCATTCCCGAATATTTGAACACATTCACTTCCTCAGTACTCCCTCCAATCTGATATCCAATCTTTCATTACATAATTATTTTTCTGATTTCCTTTTCACCTTGTTCTTTCCTATGTTCACATTTACTTTCCTTCTTTTATATACTCTCCCAAATTCGTCCACCAACCTCTGCAACTTCGCATCAGAATCTCCCAAAAGCAGAGTCATCAGTAAGAAGCAACTGTGACAACTTCCACTTTGCGTTAGATTCTTTATCTTTTAACCCCACACATCTTGCCAACACCCGAGCATTCACTTCTCTTACAACCCCATCTATAAATATATTGAACAACCACGGTGACATGACACATCCCTGTCTAAGGACTCATTTTACTGAGAAATAATCTCCCTCTCGCCTCACTACTCTTGTAAAAACTCGTAACTGTTTCCATTATTCTACCACCTCTTCCATACACCTGCAACATCTGCCACATTGCTCCCCAATCCACCCTATCATATGCCTTTTCGAAATCCATAAATATAACGAAAACCTCTTTATCCTTATCTAAATATTGTTTACCTACATGCTACACTGTAAACATTTAGTCTACACACCCCCTACCCTTTCTAAAGCCTCCTTGTTCATCAGCGCTCCTGCTCTCCATCTTACTCTTAATTCTTCCAATAATAACTCTTCTGTACGCCTTACCAGGTACAGTGGACCCCCGAGTTTCGTAAAAACTTCACTCCTGAAGTCTGCTCAAGTGCCATTACCGAACGAATTTACTCCCTTAAGGAAAAATTTCACGTAGGTTAGTCTATTTCAGACCCCCAAAAATACACTTCCACAAGAACTTACAAAATTATACTTACATAATTGCACGATTTCCGGGGTATTCGTTAACCGAGGGTCCACTGTATATTCAATATGCTTATTCCTTCACCCATCCATAATAAAACTCCATTGAAAAATAATATAAATAAAATTTAAACTGGACTTTAAAAAGTTGTAAAATAATTTGTGTATTACTGGTATATTAATAGAGAAAATAATGATGATGAATAATCTTGTTTATTTTAATGTTTTATTACTGACGCAGTGAGATGCAGCGATTATTTACGTCCGCATTAATGTGTATTTCACGCCAAGTATTATTCTTATATTCGGCGCTAAAGCCATTTACCTGGAAATCAGTGAATTATATAAATGCGTCAAAATGTTAAAAGCGACAGTGGGTCAGATTTATTTTGATTTTTTTTTTTTTACAGCACAGAAGCATTTTACATTTTATATAAATCGGATTTACAGAACACCTGCATGTCGGGCATTGTTAATCTCTGTTGATGGTTTTATGTGCGTGTGTCCACGCACCAGCGTGAAGGCAGTATTGATGTGATCTCTGCTCTTCCTGAAGCACATAGATAACATGCCACAAGAAGTTTCATCACTATCTTCAACGTTATTTAGTTCTGCTCGCTATCTTATGATTGATTAAGTGTTCACAAGAAGTTATGATTGATTTTGTCCAGTTTCTACAGGTGCCCTTTTATACGATATAAATTTTCAGTGCTGTGTGGCCCATATGGGTTTAGCGCCTTTTTTAATATAATAATAGATTTTCTCTAGAAGTTGATGGAGTGTGTTGCTTCTCTCAGCACCCGAGGGGAAACATTATTAGATTCCGTTCCTTGTGACGAGTCCAATTCTAGCAGCAGCTTCTTTACTTCCTCAGTTGTGTTGGTGTTATGCAGCCTCCGCTGCACTCATATATTTGTACTCACCTATTTGTGGTTGCAGGGGTCGAGGCACAGCTCCTGGTCCCGCTATGTATGCATCCTGTTCCCACTACATCACTCTCCAGATTGTTCCACTTCCTGACAACTCTATGGCTGGAGAAATACTTCCTAATATCCTTGTCACCCATCTGAGTTTTCAACTTCCTGTCGTGTCCCCTTGTTGCTGTGTTCCATCTCTAAAACATCCTGTCCCTGTTCATCTTCTCAGTTCCTCTCAGTATTTTTATGTCTTGTCATGTTTCCCCTTTCTCTCCTGTTCTCCAGTGTCGTCAGGTCGATTTTAACCTCTCCTCGTAGGACATGTCCCTTAGCTCCAGGACTAATCTTGCAAATCTTTGCACTTGTGTGTGTGTGTGTGTGTGTGTGTGTGTGTGTGTGTGTGTGTGTGTGTGTGTGTGTATGTGTGTGTGTGTGTGTGTGTGTGTGTGTGTGTGTGTGTGTGTGTGTGTGTGTGTGTGTGTGTACTCACCTAGTTGTGGTTGTAGGGGTCGATTCATAGCTCCTGGCCCTGCCTCTTCACTGGCCGCTACTGGGTCACTCTCCCTGCGCCATGAGCTTTATCATACCTCTTCTTAAAGCTATGTATGGAGCCTGCCTCCACTATATCACTTCCCAAACTATTCCACTTCCCGACCACTCTGTGACTGAAGAAATACTTCCTAACATCCCTGTGACTCATCTGAGTCTTCATCTTCCAACTGTGTCCCCTTGTTGCTGTGTCCCATCTCTGGAACATTCTGTCTATGTCCACCTTGCCAATTCCACTCAGTATCTTATATGTCGTTATCATGTCCCCCCTATCTCTCCTGTCCTCCAGTGTCGTCAGGTCGATTTCCCTTAACCTCTCCTCGTAGGACATACCCCTTAGCTCCGGGACTAGTCTCGTTGCAAACCTTTGCACTTTCTCTAGCTTCTTTACGTGCTTGGCTAGGTGTGGGTTCCAAACTGGTGCTGCATACTCCAGTATGGGCCTAACGTACACAATGTACAGGGTCCTGAACGATTCTTTGTTAAGATGTCGGAATGCCGTTCTTAGGTTTGCTAGGCGCCCATATGCTGCAGCAGTTATTTGGTTGATGTGCGCCTCAGGAGATGTGCCTGGTGTTATACTCACCCCAAGATCTTTTTCCTTGAGTGAGGTTTGTAGTCTCTGGCCCCCTATACTGTACTCCGTCTGCGGTCTTCTTTGCCCTTCCCCAATCTTCATGACTTTGCACTTGGTGGGGGTTGAACTCCAGGAGCCAATTGCTGGACCAGGCTTGCAGCCTGTCCAGATTCCTTTGTAGTTCTGCCTGGTCCTCGTCCGATTGGATTCTTCTCATCAACTTCACATCTTCTGCAAACAGGGACACTTCTGAGTCTATTCCTTCCGTCATGTCGTTCACAAATACCAGAAACAGCACTGGTCCTAGGACTGACCTCTGTGGAACCCCACTCGTCACCGGCGCCCACTCTGATACTTCGCCACGTACCATGACTCGCTGCTGTCTTCCTGACAGGTATTCCCTGATCCATTGTAGTGCCTTCCCTGTTATCCCTGCCTGGTCCTCCAGCTTCTGCACTTGCCTCTTGTGTGGAACTGTGTCAAACGTCTTCTTACAATCCAAGAATATGCAATCTACCCACCCCTCTCTCTCTTGTCTTATTGCTGTCACCCTGTCGTAGAACTCCAGTAGGTTTGTGACACAGGATTTCCCGTCCCTGAAACCATGTTGGCCGTCGTTGATAAGCTCATTCCTTTCTAGGTGCTCCACCACTCTTCACCTGACTATCTTCTCCATGACCTTGCATACTATACATGTCAGTGACACTGGTCTGTAGTTTAGTGCTACATTCCTGTCTCCTTTTTTAAAAATTGGAACTACATTTGCTCTCTTCCATACCTCAGGTAGTTGCCCTGTTTCGATAGATGTGTTGACGTTTGTTGTTAGGGGTACACATAGCTCCTCTGCTCCCTCTCTCAAGACTAATGGAGAGATGCTATCCGGCCCCATCGCCTTTGAGGTATTTAGCTCGCTTAGTAGCCTCTTCACTTCCTCTTCAGTTGTGTGTATTGTGTTCAGCACCTGATGGTGTACCCTACCTCTCCTCCTTTCTGGAGGCCCTTCTATCTCCTCTGTGAACACCTCTTTGAATCTCATGTTGAGCTCCTCACACACTTCGCGGTCATTCCTTGTGACCTCCCCTCCTTCCTTCCTCAGCCTGATCATCTGATCCTTGACTGTTGGTCTCCTCCTGATGTTGCTGTACAGCAGCTTTGGTTTCAGATTTGGCTTTCGCTGCTATGTCATTCTCGTACTGTCTTTGGGCCTTCCTTCTGACCTGTGCATATTCATTTCTGGCCCTACGACTGCTCTCCTTATTCTCCTGGGTTCTTTGCCTTCTTTACCTGTTCCATTTCCTTGTACACTTGGTTTTGGCTTCCCTGCACCTTTGGGTGAACCATGGGCTCATCTTCTTTTTCGCTTCTCCTGTTACCCTTTGGTATAAACCTCTCCTCAGCTTCCTTGTAAATTGTTGTCATATATTCCATCATCACGTCTACTGACTTCCCTGCCAGCTCTCTGTCCCACTGAACTCCGTGCAGGAAGTTCCTCATGCCCAAGTAGTCACCTTTCTTGTAGTTTGGCTTCATTCGTGCAGCCCTTCCTGCTTCCCCCTCCACATGTAACTCTACTATGTATTCGAAGCTTAGAACCATATGATCACTGGCCCCAAGGGGGCTCTCATGTGTGATGTCCTCAATATCTGCACTACTAAGGGTGAATACTAGGTCTAGTGTGTGTGTGTGTGCGAGCGGGCTTTCGTGTGTGCGTTTAATCTACAGCATTATCTGGATTTAAGTTTGTTTAATTATTGTTTCTTCTCAGTCTTCATGACATTTCATGAACCTAGTAATGTTTTATCCCGTGAAGTTTTTTTTAAGGATTTGTATTCTCATGGAGTACAAACAAGGTAAGCTTTGTTGCCCAAACTATCACAGGCCAATTCTGGTATTTTGCATATATCCAAGATGGTCGCTGGTCGTCATCTAGAAAATTTAACTGACGAGACACTTTTCCTAGAATGATGTATGGGTTTTAAGGTGTACAGAATTCACTTATTTTTTTTTTCATTTCACGATCAACATCGGATTCTACAGGTCAGTTCAAGGAAAATTCTGCTATTCACAAATAACCCGCAAGTAGGACAGATGAGCTTACGACGACGTTTCGGTCCGACTTGGACCATTTACAAAGTCTCTCTGTGTGTCTTCGCCGGAGCTGTGGCAATATGACGTGCAGGAAAGATGTTCTTAAAGACAGACACAGATAACAGTGCTGCACTTCTTACCCTGTACATTACACTGACAATGAATGACATCAGTCAGCTCTGGTGAAACTGGGTCACTCTCAGAAGTGACATCAGCAGACTTATCGGGTGGTGCTTGCTGGTCTGCTGCTTCCACAGCATGACCTGCAGTTGGGTCTGCATCACGTACAGGAACAGCATAACCTGCAGTTGGGTCTGCATCACGTACAGGAACAGGTTGTTGGATGCTGGAGGCAGGGCCATGATTTTGGAATTTTTCCTCTTTGTGATAAGTGAGAAGCAGCAGATTCCACTGATATCCTTGGCAGACGACCATACTGAACGAGGAAGATTTTTATCACTTCCATGAGATCTGCTTGTGTGACGTCCACCTCCCCAGCACATTAGACAAACCTGGAGAGTCTCATGTCACCAAGGTGTTTAGTGCACTGATCTTGCCTTTTGCATATGGATATAAGATGGTGCCACACCAACTGTTGTCATGCATGCCAAACAACTGCCGGAACTTTGGCCCTGGGCCAGCGCAGGTGGCACTGATAATAAACACTGTCCCATCCAACCACTACATCATTCCCGCTCCTCTCTATTCACCCAATAGACTAGGACAAAACACTTCTGTGTAGTCGCTAAGTACAAGGATCAGGTCCTTGCCAGAATTGGCATATTTTGGTATATAAATGATGATTGAGAGTTCGTAATCGATGGGACCTTCACCAACCCATCGTATTCTCTCATACATATTAACAGAGGCATCGTGGAACTTGTCATAGACAATGATTTTCTGAGTACGATCTGAATAGTTATTCAGACGACCTGTGGCGGATGCGATCAGATCTGAGGGACTGCCGCCGTGTGGTCACACAAGATAGCATAACAGTTGTTGTACAGTTAGTTGTTGGTGGGATGTCGAGCACACCAAGGTGTTTGCTCAGCGCTGACTTGTTGCCTTTCCGGAGGCAACCATGCTAATTAATGAGCGATAGAGGCACTCACACAGCTCCTAGGTGAACAAAGGCTCAAGCTCCATCTGCCAGCGCTAGTCAGTTACCATAGAGTCTTAGAAAAATGTTCTCAAGGTCGATGACTGGCTGTACTATGTTGCCCTTGTCATGCTTCTCAACAACGCCCATTCTCTTGATGGGGCCGCTGATAGGCTAATAGAACCCATCAAGGAGACCTGTGATGAACTTGCTCTCAGTCTTTACTCCAATCGCAATAGTATCCCATTCACCTTAGCAAGGGCAATTTGGACTGTAATGGTACTGTACAGATGAGCGCGATGATCCTTCAGTGGATGAGGATAGTTTTCAACTTCTGCATCAATGAGACCTCGATCATCTGCATCTGAGACACACCGGTGCTTCAACTCTTCCCTACAGAAGACTAAAAACTGCTGTACAAAAGGGAACAAAACCTATGCTGGGTGTCTACCAGTGGCGCTGTTCTTGCGCAGTCTGACCTGGTGGATCAGCAGAGTAGATGTGTCCCTTCAGGCTGACACGTGGATAATGACGAGGAAAACACCAAAGCACTCAGAAGCACGCTCAGCAGAGTCGTGCTCTTGAGAGTTATGTTGCGAATCATGATGACAATCTACTAACCAAACAGGTCACTATAGACAGCATTCCAAAGCAATCCTCATGTTTCTGACAGACAAATTCGCCAGACACAAAGTCCTCCTTGAGCCCAGCAGGTAGAGCACACATCAACAGCATTTACTGGATGAGATAGTGTGGATGTCCAATACATATCTTTCAATTTGCATGACTCGTCAAGAAGCAGTTTCATAATTTCATCGACAGTCACTGAGGTGTTTTCAGCATGCACAGAGGCTCTCCAGAACTCATAACAGCGACTATGATACTGTGACTTAGCTGCACCTTAGTCATGATAACCCACACCAACTTCCCTCCTTCACACATTATTCCGGTCATGACAGCGATCTAATACAACCCTGCGACAGGGTTTCTCTCACTCTGCATGACGCTGCCCCGCCCGTCAGGACGCTGCCCCGCCCGTCAGGACGCTGCCCCGCCCGTCAAGACGCTGCCCCGCCCGTCAAGACGTCTACCTTCTACAAGTTATAAGCTTTATCACAAAACATCGGTATTTCAAATTTAACACTTTTCCCTCGCGATCCAGTTGTTTTGGTATCATTTAGTATTGATGCATTGACGAAAATTCCCTAAATATGATGTAAGGTTAACAATGCTAATTTGTTCTAGGATCCCCATTAAAATACACAACAACAGCAACAAAAACTTCATAGGATAGAGCATTACTAGGTTTAACATTGAATTCATAAGAATGTCAAATGGACTATCAAATTTGCTGGGAAAACGTCGGAATCGTTCACATTAAAATTTGTTTATTTGAGCCAACAGGTGTTACAGGTGTTAAAAGTGTTAACAGTGTTACAATTGTTTACAGTGTTACAGGTGTTAACAGTTTTACAAGTGTTAACAGTGTTACAATTTTACAGTGTACAATGTTAACAGTTTAAAGTGTTAACAGTGTTACTATTATTAACAGTGTACAAAGTTAACAGTGTTAAAAGTTAACAGTGTTAAAGTGTTAACAGGTTACAGTGTTAACAGTCTACAGTGTTAACAGTGTTACAAGTTTAAGTGTATACAGGTGTATAACAGCGTTACTAGTGTTAACAGTGTTACAAATGTTAACAGTGTTACAAATGTTAACAGTGTTACAAGTGTTAACAGTGTTACAGGTGTTAACAGTCTAACTAGTGTTAACAGTGTTACAAGTATTAGTGTTACAAGTGATAACAGGGTTACAGGTGTTAGCAGGGTTACAGGTATTAACAGTGTTAAAAGTGTTAACAGGGTTAGAAGTGTTAACAGGGTTACAAGTGTTAACAGGGTTACAAGTGTTAACAGGGTTACAAGTGTTAACAGTGTTACAAGTGTTAACAGTGTTACAAGTGTTAACAGTGTTAACAGGTTAAGTATTAACAGTGTTACTAGTGTTATAAGTATTAACAGCGTTACAGTGTTAACAGTGTTACAAATGTTAACAGTGTTACAAGTTTTAACAGAGTTACAAGTGTTAACAGTGTTACAGGTGTTAACAGTGTTACAAGTATTAGTGTTACAAGTGATAACAGGGTTACAGGTGTTAGCAGGGTTACAGGTGTTAACAGTGTTAAAAGTGTTCACAGGGTTAGAAGTGTTAACAGGGTTACAAGTGTTAACAGGGTTACAAGTGTTAACAGGGTTACAAGTGTTAACAGTGTTACAAGTGTTAACAGTGTTACAAGTGTTAACAGTGTTACAAGTGTTAACAGTGTTACAAGTGTTAACAGTGTTACAAGTGTTAACAGTGTTACAAATGTTAACAGTGTTACAGTGTTAGCAGGGTTACAGGTGTTAACAATGTTACAAGTAATAACAGTGTTACAAGTGTTGACAGTGTTACAAGTGTTGACAGTGTTTCAAGTGTTATCAGGGTTACAAGTGTTTACAGTGTTACAAGTGTTAACAGTGTTACAAGTGTTAACATTGTTACAGGTGTTAACAGGGTTACAGGTGTTAACAGTGTTACTAGTGTTACAAGTATTTGTGTTACAAGTAATAACAGGGTTACAGTTGTTAACAGTGTTACAAGTGTTACCAGTGTTACAGGTGTTAATAGTATCAATGGTATTTACAGTGTGACAGGTATTAACAGTACCACATGAGTCAACAGTATCACAGGTGTTAATAGTGTTACAGGTGTTAACAGTATTACAGATATCACTGGTGTTAACAGTATCACTGGTATTAACAGTATCACAGGTGTTAACAGTATCACTGGTATTTTACAGTATCACAGGTGTTAACAGTATCACTGGTATTAACAATGTTACAGGTGTTAACAGTATCATAGGTGTTAACAGTATCACTGGTATTAACAGTATCACAGGTGTTAACAGTACCACTGGTGTTAACAGTGCAGTATCACTGCTGTTAACAGTATCACTGATGTTAACAGTGCAGTATCACTAGTGTTAATAGTGCAGTATCACTGGTGTTAACAGTGCAGTATCACTGATGTTAACAGTGCAGTATCACTAGTGTTAATAGTGCAGTATCACTGGTATTATCAGTGCAGTATCACTGTTGTTAACAGTGTAGTATCACTGCTGTTAACAGTGCAGTATCGCTGCTGTTAACAGTGCAGTATCACTGCTGTTAACAGTGCAGTATCACTGCTATTAACAGTGCAGTATCACTGCTGTTAACAGTGCAGTATCACTGCTGTTAACAGTATCACCGGTGCTAACAATGCAGTATCACCTGTGATAACAGTGCAGTATCACTAGTGTTAACAGTGCAGTATCACTGCTGTTAACAGTATCACTGGTGTTAACCATGCAGTATCACTGGTGTTAACAATGCAGTGTCACTGATGTTAACAATGCAGTATCACTGCTGTCAACAGTATCACTAGTGCTAACAATGCAGTATCACTTGTGTTAACAGTGCAGTATCACCAGTGTTAACAGTGCAGTATCACTGCTGTTAACAGTGCAGTATCACTGTTGTTAACAGAATCACTGGTGTTCAATGCAGTATCACTTGTGTTAACAGTGCAGTATCACATGTGTTAACAGTATCACAGGTGTTAACAGTGTTACAGGTGTTAACAGTGTTACATGTGCTAACAGTGTTACAGGTATCACTGGCATTAACAGTATCACTGGTATTAACAGTATCACAGGTGTTAACAGTATGTGGTATTAACAGTATCACAGGTGTTATCTGTATCACTGGTATTAACAATGTGACAAGTGTTAAGAGTATCACAGGTGTTAACACTGTCACTGGTATTAACAGTATCACAGGTGTTAATAGTATCATTGGTATTAAGAGTATCACTGGTGTTAACATTGCAGTATCACTGCTGTTAACAGTGCAGTATGTTTACGGGTAAATTAGGTCATTCTTGGTAGCGGGGAGTAATGATAAGACTTCAGAGGCTTCCTACTTTATTTGCGATATCGTGGGTACACAGGCAGTGTGTTTGTGCCCAGGCCCCGAGGAGCCATGCCCAGCGAGGGAGAGAGGAGTAGCAGGTGTTGACTCTAGGTTACGTTGTCGTGAAGTGAGGGCGATGTAGGCGTGGGTAGGCTGAAGTGGCCTGCCCACCGAGAGGCCTGGCCTCTGGTGGAAACTATTAAAACTAGGCATGTAGGCTTACAGTCTACATTTTGCTGGGCTGGCAGACAGCACGGGCTGTCTACAAGTATCACTGGTGTTAGCTGAGCAATATCACTTGTGTTAACACTGCATTTATCCTTAGTTGATTTTATTTCGTAACATCTTGTTCATAATTGTTCTGTCAGATTGTCTCTCAGTGTAGAGTATCCTTGTCTGTTTCTCATTATATCAGTAAATATAAATAAAAGTATGTTCTATTACATAAGTTCAAGTGAAAATTATAAATTATATTCCCCTTGGATAAGACGATTATTATTATTATTTATTATTATTTATATTATTACTATTATATTATAATTAATACTGTTATTATTTTATAATTATTATTACCATTAGTATTATTATATTAATAAGGAAGCAATAAACTTTTATGAACTACAAAGTTTTTGGAAATCGAGAAATAAAAAGTATCGATCCCAAAAGAGAATAGTTCCAGTTCCTTGGAATAAGAGATCATCACCAAGGTCATTTTAACAGTTTTCATTGTCGTTTTTTTTCCAGATTTCAATGTAATTTTGTCATATTTCAGTGAGGAAATAAGTATAATAAAACTTACACTGCAACATTTGCCTTGTGAACAATTCTCTCAGACATAATATTAAAGATGTGTGAAGACGTTTTAAAAAATGGCGTAATAATCAGTAATTAATTTAGATTATTTGAAGTTTAATTATTTTTTGAAGTTTAATTATTATATGAAGTTTAATTATTTGAAGTTTAATTATTATTTGAAACTTAATTATTAGTTGAAGTTTAATTAATATTTGAAGATTAATTATTATTATAAGTTTAATTATTATAAGTTTTATCATGAGCACCTTTCAATACCCTTCAATGAACATTTGAACAAGCATTACTGAAGTAGAAAAACGTTGAACATTTCAAATGTAATTAGAACATATCTGCCAAATTTGTTAAGTAATCGTAATGCGCAATCAACACTAAAATATCAAAGGAAAACACTATAAGATGAGCAATGAGAGAATGAGAGGGTCTTGATCCGAGAAATTGGACCTATCTTTCCCTTTGGATCGAACCTTAATGTCCAGCATTTCTCAGGTATATTAATATTATTAGAAAACCCCACAAACCGCTTTTAAACGTCGAAATTATGCAATAAAAAGATGCTTGTGGGATTAAACACTTTCCCTTTTTATTAATAAAAACATTAAAAATAAATTCTATTTTTATAAATAAGTAGTGTTCTTAAATGGACATATTAATATGGGTGGGGCGGTAAAACACCAAGTAAAAAATAATCTGGCCTACGTAGGAAATGACTAAGTGTGAAACAGAGACAATACTGTAGCCTGACCAGTGTCTGCACAACTCTGCGGAGACAACACGCCACGTTTCACTTACTATGACTACACCTAAACTGATACAAAAAATTATATAATGTAAAATGTGCCAAAGAAAAAGGCGGTGTGTATTTTGCGCTCAAACACACACGCATATATATATATATATATATATATATATATATATATATATATATAGAGAAATGGGGGAGAGAGAGAGAGAGAGAGAGAGAGAGATTCCCCGGCTAGCCGAAGTTTGTTATTGTTTGAATACCACTTGTTCGTGGTTACAATAATATGTATACTGCTTGTGGAGGCTAGTCCATTAAACAGGGAGTAGAATGAAATTAGCTCTGAAGCAACCACACCATCGTATGTCCTCGCAACATGAAGCAAGACATTACTCTTGCTTCGCTGGGCTCATGTTTGTAGGATTGTATGATCCAGTGGTTTAGGGAGTCCGGAATTTTCGCTCTCTTCCCACGAGGCGGGCTAAAACAACACGGGTTCGAACCCCCGGCTAGTCGCAGTTTGTTATAAATGTATGTGTATATATATATATATATATATATATATATATATATATATATATATATATATATGTGTGTGTTTTGTGTGTGTGTGTGTGTGTGTGTGTGTGTGTGTGTGTGTGTGTGTGTGTGTGTGTGTGTGTGTGTGTGTGTGTGTGTGTGTGTAAGGGAAATTCCTTCCACCTGAACAAAAAAAGCAATGGAAAAATAAATAATAGACTCTAGGTTTAATAATAAAGATGAATTTTTCTGGAGTTTTAATTAAAATAAATTTAAAAAAATAAATAGGCCTTTGTGGTTGTGGCAAGATGTTGGGTAGGAGAAGGTAAGGCCCAGGATAGGTCTCAGGTGTTGACGAGATGTATCCTCGGCAGACAGTATCTTATCCGATGTTAGGGATCTCCTATGCCACTTGGCTGCAGTAAGTATGTAGACGTAGACGGGAGGAGAATCGAATTTCTCTAAGTCTGATAGACTTAAATCTTTCTCCTTTATATCTTTGCGTCTACACGGGCTGACCAGGCCAGCAGCAGAGCTGATAAGAAACAAAATACCCTGGTTACCACAAGTTAAGCAAATATAACACTTGAGGAAGCAAGGGTGGTATGCCAACTTGAAGATGTAAGACATTACTGGTAACCATAAAAAACAACGACCAGAAATACTCCTGGTAGATCGTCTTACCTGATCAAGAGAAGAGTGGAGGTGAAGTGTCTCTCCAAACTTCACCCACACCAGGTAAGGTTACTACTACCAGGAGTAGTAACTAAAACACCTCAGACAACCAGGAACAGGGGTTCGCTCCAGCCGCTAGATGGAAGCACGGGCTGAAACTCGCTAATGATTCCCGGCTGACTGAACAACCCTAACACCCAATTATAATCCACTTTTCCCTCACACACACACAGACATACACACACACACACACACATATATATACTATATATATATATATATATATATATATATATATATATATATATATATATATATATATATATATATATGTGCAAACAATCGCAGACAGGCGATCTTAACTATGCAAAACAAGCCACGGGGGACTGGGAGTGGAAATATTTAGCTCATTGCCATTCCAACCACGACACCAAGGTGGTGAAAAGGAGTGTGTTCCTCACAATGTTCTTGAGAGCCTTGCGCATCTGCAGTCCAGAGGACCTAGAAGACGAAATCAGCAAGATATTCAACATAGCCACAAAACTGAGATATCCCAGGGATGTTGTTGAGAAGGCAGCAATGTCAGCAAGAAAGACTTTCTACAGGACTGAACCTAAGGAAGTGATGGCCAGGAAAAATGTACTAGTTTTACCATACAATGAGAATCTGGTTTGACTACGTGAGGCATTAAAGAAGATCAATATAAACCTTGCTTTCAAAAACACAGGGAATGTGAAAAAAGACTGATTAAAAACACACCCTCCAACAAAGTTGGTGGGGTTTACAAGGTCCCATGTACTCAGTGTCCTCTCACATATATTGGTCATACAGGTAAATTTCTGGAAACTAGAATAGCCCAACATAAATACTGAGTCAGGACAGGGCAGGAGTCGAACTCTATCTTTAACCACGTTAGTTCATTTAATCACCCACCGGAATGGGATGCTGCCCAGATTATAGTACCAAACAGTTTTGTCATGGAAAGAAACATAATTGAATCTTCCCTCTTGAAACATGAAAGGAATACAGTATATAACTCAAATTATGGGTTATACAAACTCGATAGCTATTTAGCAGAGTCCGTTGTACACAATCATAAACAACAATGCTATACAAAATCACAGGATTGCTCATCATGCCAGGTGGGTTGATGGATTGGTGACGTCCGACCAGTGTCCGCCGACCAGTGTCTACGCCACCAGTGTCTACGCCGACCAGTGTCACGTCACCGTGTCTACGCCCCAAACTTCATACCACGTCAGTTGTGAATTGTTATATAACGCGTTTAGCTGTTAGTGTACCATACAGTGACAGGTACACAAGATTACGAGATAACATAAGGAGAGGTTAAAGGGAATTAGTAGAAATTAGAAATTTAGATCATAGAAATATATTGGAAAGGCATAGAAGATTTCCAAGTAAGGCATATTAACCGACACTGAGAAGAATAGTAGACAATATTTAGGAAGAGATACTTCTGAGTACCTCTGTAGAACATTCGAGTACCCCAGAGCAGGACATTTAAACGGACAAAGAGCACATTCTATTCCTTTATTTTATTATTTAAAAAGGTTACACAAAATAATAGCAATCCATGTGTATAGTATCCAACGAGAAACGTATTTTCTCGAACCACATTACCTGTTATAAACGACTAGAAAAAAACTTGGGGCTGGCTATTATAACTTATAATTTCATACTTGACATCTCAGAAATCCTCCTTTCCCATATGGGGTAGGAGGGTTTCTGAGAACTCTCTCCTGCTTTAGTTGCTCTCTTGCAACATTTCATAGCTCCTGATGACGCACTGAGAAGTGTGAAAGTACTTTAGCTAAAGATTTCCACCCCCCGTGACTCGTCGTGTATATATATATATATATATATATATATATATATATATATATATATATATATATATATATATATATATATATATATATATATATATATATATAGTACACCTCTGGTGTAAATTGTGGACCATAGCCTCGAGAAGTGAAATAAAAAGGCTTTAAGTAAGAATATTTGGATTTCTTCTTGAAGCTGTTTGAATATTTCACTTCCCCTACCACCCCATCTTTTCATTCTTTTTTACCAATCCTAATGCCGTGTAGCTGGAAAAAGCGCTTGCAGAGGTCAGGTGAGCATAGATAGAAAATGAGGTAACATGTTATAGTAGGAAGAGTTGACATCATCTGCAGTGCTTCCTGGTGTTATTTGATGACATCTAATAATGTCAGTGTTGTATTGATATTGTTTGGACAGTGTTCTAGATACACTGTAGCACCCTAACTAGTGCAGTATGGTGTTTCTTACTATTGTGGCTGCTTCTAAGCACTTTCGTCTTTACAAATCATCTTCGCGAACCTTCGCAGAAGACAAAGGTACTTCCAACAGTGAACCCATACTTACAAGACTGGAGGAGCACTGCAGTAGCCATACTGACACATACAATATAGGTCCTTCTCAAATCTAACCTTTGTCACTCATAAGAACTAACGAATAGAGGAAAACTGCACCCCTAAGCAATGCAGGAGGCCTACCAGCCCACTCCGGCCAGATGCTACCACCACCTCAAATATTTTACCACACTGTTGACCTATGTTCACCTAACCTTCTGCACTGTTCATACTGCTGGTTCTAGCAACTCGTAGTCAGGACTCCAGAAGCTACTCGTATAGAAACGTTACCTTGATCAAAGTGCAAACCTCTCACCTTGCTGGTATCATTATACTAGTTCCAGGGGTCCCAGCCTCCATCATCCCTCCTAGCTCATTATGTTGCATTATTTGTTTTAGTGTGTCATGTTGAACTTCAAACGTATGTTAGATTTTGTAATTCAGAAAACATCCACATGCCTGAAAAATTTCATTATATGCAAATGAGGCAGTCAACAGATATTAGGGCATGACGTCACTAGGTGTGAGAGTATAAACTAAACAACGTTATTCTGGGAAAACAAAAAATAAATATAGGAAAACGTTTTCAGTTCTTCCCTATACCTCAGGAAAACGGTTTATGATTTTTTTCTATTATACGACGAGTATCAGTCTAACCTACGGTGTGTGTGTGTGTGTGTGTGTGTGTGTGTGTGTGTGTGTGTGTTTAATCATGATGTATGCAAAACGACAACAGGTGCCGCTAATTATTAACTGTGCTTTAGCTGATGGTCCCTCTCATGGCTGCATGACTAGCTTTAGGGCCATCAGGGTAGTTTCAGGCCTCAGGATGACCCAAGCCATGGTTGATGCTTTGTAGTTTGTGGTGGAGGGTGGAGTAATGCTCTGTCTGTCTGTCTGTCTCTCTGTCTCTGTCTCTCTCTCGCTTTCTCTCTGCTCTGTCTCTGTCTCTCTCTCTCTCTCTCTCTCTCTCTCTCTCTCTCTCTCTCTCTCTCTCTCTCTCTCTCTCTCTCTCTCTCTCTCTCTCTCTCTCTCTCTCTCTCTCTCTCTCTCTCTCTCTCTCGCCCTCTCTGTCTCTCTCCCTCTCTCTCTCTCTTTACACAGTGTTTGACATGGTTAGGTTAAGGATCCCTAATTTTATTGTCAAGCTATTAACAAGAATTCCTAACTTTATTGACAAGTTAAGAGCTGTTACCTACATCAGCTCATTTGAAAGCATTTTTATTGTAATGAAACATACAAGTAGGGAACATGATGAAGTTGGAGTCATCTGTGGGTCAGCATTTTCATTTGATCAACTGACTTTATCTCGTTGACATCATAATGTTGTACGAATGTGTTCCAGACTCGAGTCATCCTGGGGATAAATGATCTCAGATGAAGTGATGTTCTGGAGAAGGGTACAGCCAGAGTGAAGTTGCTGCTTGCTGCCCGTCTTGTGGTATAGAATCTTGCTTCTCGCTGTCCTCGAAGTGGATCCAAGTGTGGTACTTTAACAATGTTGGCCTTGTACATAACAGTAAGGCCACTCACATCCCTCCTGTGTTGAAGGCTCTGCTGAAATGACAGATCTATCCAGGATGGTCCAGGCGAGAGATGAGACGTCTTGCTCTGTTCTCTACTCTGTCAAGCAGCTACATTTGCCTCTTTCCACAGAGAAGGTCATTTACACAGTACTAGGCAGTGCTGGAAGATGTGAGTTAGAGGTGCTGCTACCTGGTCTGCACATGTCAGCAATCTTGGGCTCAACATATCTGGGCCCACAGCCCTTTCTGTGTGTGTGTGTGTGTGTGTGTGTGTGTGTGTGTGTGGTGTGTGTGTGTGTGTGTGTCTGTCAGTAGTGTTACTGAATACTTGTGTAGTATACTTACATAATCCCAGCTATGTTATAGATAACATCACTGCCGATACCTTGCACCGGCCTGGCCTCTCACAGTCTCTGGGATAACATCACTGCCGTTACCTTGCACCGGCCTGGCCTCTCACAGTCTCTGGGATATCATCACTGCCGTTACCTTGCACCAGCCTGGCCTCTCAGTCTCTGGGATAACATCACTGCCGTTACCTTGCACCAGCCAGGCCTCTCACAGTCTCTGGGATAACATCACTGCCGTTACCTTGCACCGGCCAGGCCTCTCACAGTCTCTGGGATAACACCACTGCCGTTACCTTGCACCGGCCAAGCCTCTCACAGTCTCTGGGATAACATCACTGCCGTTATCTTGCACCAGTCTGGTCTCTCACAGTCTCTGGGATAACATCACTGCCGTTACCTTGCACCGGCCTGGCCTCTCACAGTCTCTGGGATAACATCACTGCCGTTACCTTGCACCTTCCTGGCCTCTCACAGTCTCTGGGATAACATCACTGCCGTTATCTTGCACCAGCCAGGCCTCTCACAGTCTCTGGGATAACATCACTGCCGTTATCTTGCACCAGTCTGGCCTCTCACAGTCTCTGGGATAACATCACTTGCCGTTATCTTGCACCAGCCAGGCCTCTCACAGTCTCTGGGATAACATCACTGCCGTTACCTTGCACCAGCCTGGCCTCTCACAGTCTCTGGGATAACATCACTGCCGTTATCTTGCACCAGCCTGGCCTCTCACAGTCTCTGGGATAACATCACTGCCGTTATCATGCACCAGCCAGGCCTCTCACAGTCTCTGGGATAACATCACTGCCGTTATCTTGCACCAGCCTGGCCTCTCACAGTCTCTGGGATAACATCACTGCCGTTATCTTGCACCAGCCAGGCTTCTCACAGTCTCTGGGATAACATCACTGCCGTTATCTTGCACCAGCCTGGCCTCTCACAGTCTCTGGGATAACATCACTGCCGTTATCTTGCACCAGCCTGGCCTCTCACAGTCTCTGGGATAACATCACTGCCGTTATCTTGCACCAGCCTGGCCTCTCACAGTCTCTGGGATAACATCACTGCCGTTATCTTGCACCAGCCTGGCCTCTCACAGTCTCTGGGATAACATCACTGCCGTTATCTTGCACCAGCCTGGCCTCTCACAGTCTCTGGGATAACATCACTGCCGTTATCTTGCACCAGCCTGGCCTCTCACAGTCTCTGGGATAACATCACTGCCGTTATCTTGCACAAGCCTGGCCTCTCACAGTCTCTGGGATAACATCACTGCCGTTATCTTGCACCAGCCTGGCCTCTCACAGTCTCTCGGATAACATCACTGCCGTTATCTTGCACCAGCCTGGCCTCTCACAGTCTCTGGGATAACATCACTGCCGTTATCTTGCACCAGTCTGGCCTCTCACAGTCTCTGGGATAACATCACTGCCGTTTTCTTGCACCAGCCTGGCCTCTCACAGTCTCTGGGATAACATCACTGCCGTTATCTTGCACCAGCCTGGCCTCTCACAGTCTCTGGGATAACATCACTGCCGTTATCTTGCACCAGCCTGGCCTCTCACAGTCTCTGGGATAACATCACTGCCGTTATCTTGCACAAGCCTGGCCTCTCACAGTCTCTGGGATAACATCACTGCCGTTATCTTGCACAAGCCTGGCCTCTCACAGTCTCTGGGATAACATCACTGCCGTTACCTTGCACCAGCCTGGCCTCTCACAGTCTCTGGGATAACATCACTGCCGTTACCTTGCACCAGCCAGGCCTCTCACAGTCTCTGGGATAACATCACTGCCGTTACCTTGCACCAGCCTGGCCTCTCACAGTCTCTGGGATAACATCACTGCCGTTACCTTGCACCAGCCAGGCCTCTCACAGTCTCTGGGATAACATCACTGCCGTTACCTTGCACCAGCCTGGCCTCTCACAGTCTCTGGGATAACATCACTGCCGTTACCTTGCACCAGCCTGGCCTCTCACAAACTTAAACGACGGTGAGAAAAGAGTGAAGTAGATCAATAAATAACAAGAAACAGATGAATATAACAAAAGCTGCACTTTTAGGAATTATTACGCAATCTGTAGAGAGAAAGAGACAGAGAGAGAGAGAGAGAGAGAGAGAGAGAGAGAGAGAGAGAGAGAGAGAGAGAGAGAGAGAGAGAGAGAGAGAGAGAAAGAGAGAGAGATATCATCATGTTGGAACACTCTTCTCTATTCAAACTTTTCCTGTGTCTTATTTCTATCTATTTTCTGTTATTTTTACGTTTCTTCTCTCCCCAAACTTCATTATAATATTAACTGTTTCTTAGTTGCAAAATGTTGGAGGTGGCAGATGGTGTGAGGGAGAGGTGGAAGATGGTGTGAGTGAAGTGATTTGGGAAGATGGTGTGAAGGAGAGTGATGGTGGTGGTAGATGGTGTGAGGAGAGTGATGGTGGTGGTAGATGGTGTGAGGGAGAGTGATGGTGGTGGAGATGGTGTGAGGAGATGATGGTGGTGGTAGATGGTGTGAAGGAGAGGATGGTGGTGGAGATGGTGGAGGGAGAGTGATGGTGGTGGTGATGGTGTGAAGGGAGATGATGGTGGTGGTAGATGGTGTGAGGGAGAGTGATGGTGGTGGTTGATGGTGTGAGGGAGAGTGATGGTGGTGGTAGATGGTGTGAGGGAGAGTGATGGTGGTGGTAGATGGTGTGAGGGAGAGTGATGGTGGTGGTAGATGGTGTGAGGGAGAGTGATGGTGGTGGAAGATGGTGTGAGGGAGAGTGATGGTGGTGGTAGATGGATGTAGAAGTGATGGTAGTGGTAGATGGTGTAGAGAGAATGTGGTGTGGTAGTATATTTATTATAATTAGTATATATAATATATTATAGAAAAATATTTCATTAAAGCTATATTTTTATATTTCAGCTATAATACATTTATGTTATAGAGATATAATTAATTTTGTCATTATATAATGCTATATTATTTTATATTTACATTATAGAAATTGATCTCACGGAACCTGTTACAGGTCAATCGAGAGTTTTACCTGTAGTTTATCCGTAACTGATATCGAGAGTTTTACCTGTGGTTTATCTGTGACTGATATTGAGAGTTTTACCTGTGGTTTATCCGTAACTGATATCGAGAGTTTTAACTGTGGTTTATCCGTAACTGATATCGAGAGTTTTGCCTGTGGTTTATCTGTGACTGATATCGAGAGTTTTACCTGTGGTTTATCTGTGACTGATATCGAGAGTTTTACCTGTGGTTTATCTGTGACTGATATAGAGAGTTTTACCTGTGGTTTATCTGTGACTGATATAGAGAGTTTTACCTGTGGTTTATCTGTGACTGATATAGAGAGTTTTACCTGTGGTTTATCTGTGACTGATATAGAGAGTTTTACCTGTGGTTTATCTGTGACTGATATAGAGAGTTTTACCTGTGGTTGCCCAGTGAGTGGTCTGCAGAGTTTTATCTTTGGTTTACTTTCTATTAGTCTCGATAACGAAAAACAAATGAGCAGAAGTGTTGCACCAGAGTTCATCAATGCTCATCAATACTTCTAACAAGAGGAGAGTTGAGGGTCCAGACGGTATTTTGGCCTCACCTTTGCTCGCCCTATAAGTCACATCTCTCACATAAACACAAATCCTCGGAAAATCTTGAAGGTAATAGGAAGGCCGACTGCTATTTTATGTGTATAACGCCCTGATAAGTTGGACATTATTCATCAAAGAAATGAATAATTATGTGTTGGTGAAAGTCAATAAGATTTAATAATATTACAATGAAGGTAGAATAGCATATTATTATATTTATTCAGATCTGAAATAACGGAGCCTTGTCGTGTGAGAAGTTGGAATTGGTGCAAGATGTATATGAGATACATTTGAACTTTCAATCTGATATTCCTCGCGTCCGACTCAACTTATGTAAAAACATAGTGTGCATAAAATGCCCTAAAATATGGAACTGTCTACCTGAAGGCTCTGAAGGTATCTTGTCCACCAATCGTTTCAAAGCTATTGTTAAAAAAACACCTCATCTCTTTAATGTAATCTTGATAACAATACGCTACGTCATGCAAAACCTGTTGTTATCCAGTTCTGTCCCTATTCTTCTTCCAGTCTTCTTTTAATTGCCAATATAGAATTACTATCATACATTGTTCGTTTATATTCGCACTGTAATTTAAGTAACAAATATCACAAGCTCTGCTAAGCTTACGGTGATTCCATTACCTCTATTCAATCATTCCACAATTGAAGATCAGTAAACCAACTAAAATAATAAGTAATTCTTTTGTAATTGACATTTTGTCACCTGCCACCTTCCTCGTTCTACTTGTGAGTATAAATAACTGCACTATAAGGCTTACATAAAAGGCTCTCTCTAGTTTACCAGTATCATGTAAGCCTCATTACTTTCCTGAAATGTATTACATTTTTAGTGGCTTTCTTTGTGCCTACTGTTGTACTAATTCATGTTTATCTACTGTATTACTTGTATGGCTCAAACAAATAACATTATTATTACTATTATCATGAGGCCTGGTCACAGACCGGGCCGCGGGGGCGTTGACCCCCGGAACTCTCTCCAGGTAAACTCCAGGTAATGATTATTATTATTATTATTATTATTATTATTATTATTATTATTATTATTATTATTATTATTATTATTATTATTATTATTATTATTATTATTATTATTATTATTATTATTATTATTATTATAATTAGTTTTATTTTTGTTATTGTTGCTGCTATTATTATTATTATTACTAGTAGTAGTAGTAGTAGTATAATTTTTATTATTATTATTATTATTATTATTATTATTATATTATTCATTTTATTATTTATTAATATTATTATTATGATTATTATTTAATTTTATTTGAAAGTGTATTATTTCATTATATATGTTATTTTTATGATTGATGAAACGTACACTTCCAAGATCGTGGTTGATCTGGCTCTTGATCTGTCAACACGTACATCAAGTACGTGTGTTGATGCTCCACACTCGTGCAGAACGTACTGATGACTGGGAGCTCCATATACGTGTTATGTGTGTGTTGTCATCCAGATGATTCCCATTCTTTATGCAGGTCATGCCAAGGTTAAGACGTGTGGGTATTGCGTGCGACCAGAGCCAAGTAGACGCTGACTGTCTTATTTACGCCACTGTGTTCGGCCATCTTTCTTAGGACTGATATAGTCATATTTATGATGCTCATTGACAGGACCTCAAACACCATTTTACATTTTTTTTTTACTGTTTCCGTACGATATGTTGTCAGCGAAACAGCGCTCTATTAATTATATATGTGAGAAATTATGTGCATGCGATTCACAGGCATTAACCTGAATTCTTACATGCATATCATCTGGGCCAGTTACAACTAAAATAAACATTACTGAGGATAGTTGCATCTCAGAGCCAGGTGGGACTTGAGGTACAGAAGGTCGCAAAACTGCACCTCCTTCGTTGCCCAATCACTCCAAACCACTTACACGAAGTTGGACCTATCAATCATTATGAATTAACATTTAATAAAACCAGTAACTCTGTTAAATTAGAAGGCGTGGACTGTATATGAAGTGAATAATGACCTGACTCGGGCAACATTGTTAGGTCCACCATGTTTGCTACTATTATGTAATATTTTTATTTACTCACCAATTATATAAACATTCTGTATAAAAGACTTACCACTTATTTTTTGGGTAGAACACCTCCTAACACCTCCTAACACCTCCTAACACCTCCCTGAACAATGCCTAACAGAAAGTTGGCCAACCCCTGCAGACCATTGAGAGGGAAGGTGTACTTAACACTTGATGTGCAGATTTGGCGTCCTTTTATTTTTCATTCATACAGCCTTATTATAGTTGTTTTTCCCGATATTTGTCCATATTTCATTGCGGAGGACGTCAAAGAAATTTCTCATTCTTGATTCCGGCCTCGATGACGCTCGATTATTCGATTATTCATCCCTGCGCGGCCACTGCACACCCTCCGCGGCCACTACACACCCTCCGCGGCCACTACACACCCTCCGCGGCCACTGCACACCCTCCGCGGCCACTACACACCCTCCGCGGCCTGCACACCTCCGCGCCACTCACACCTCCGCGGCCACTCACACCCTCCGCGGCCACTCACACCACACCCTCCGCGGCCATCACACCCTCCGCGGCCACGCACCCTCCGCGGCCACTCACACCCTCCCCCTGACCTGGCCACTGCACACCCTCCGCGGCCTGCCCTCGAGCCATACACACCCTCCGCGGCCACTGCACACCCTCCGTGGCCACTGCACACCCTCCGCGGCCACTGCACACCCTCCGTGGCCACTGCACACCCTCCGCGGCCACTGCACACCCTCCGCGGCCACTGCACACCCTCCGCGGCCACTGCACACCCTCCGCGGCCACTGCACCCTCCGCGGCCATGCACACCCTCCGCGGCCACTCAACCCTCGCGGCACTGCACACCTCCGCGGCCACTGCACACCCTCCGCGGCCACTGCACACCCTCCGCGGCCACTGCACACCCTCCGCGGCCACTGCACACCCTCCGCGGCCACTGCACACCCTCCGCGGCCACTGCACACCCTCCGCGGCCACTGCACACCCTCCGCGGCCACTCACACCCTCCGCGGCCACTCACACCCTCCGCGGCCACTGCACACCCTCCGCGGCCATCCCACACCCTCCGCGGCCACTCACACCCTCCGCGGCCACTGCACACCCTCCGCGGCCACTCACACCCTCCGCGGCCACTGCACACCCTCCGCGGCCACTGCACACTGCCATCCCTCCCGCCTCACACCCTCCGCGCCACTACCCTCCGCGCACCACCCTCGCGCCACTCACCCTCCGCGGCCACTCACACCCTCCACGGCCACTACACACCTCCGCGGCCACTCAGCACACCCCTCCCGACATTCCAGCCTCATGGCCACTCACACTTTCTCAGCACATTATTATATGTTTACATTTATATACTCTACATTAAGGAAAATAATAAAAAAATCCACAATATACTTGTCATTGTCTATTTAAGTTTTGCTACCACTGTGTCAGTGTTGATGTCCACTTTGTAATAGTCAATATATCCTAGTATCCCCTCAGCCCATTTAGGCTCGTAATTTCCAGTCATTTCCCCTTGTCTTTGTTTTATTCCTAAGAGCCTAAATCGACATTGTCTATGACTCAGAGAATAGTGTATGTCGTGATCATGTCCCACGCTGAGGTCAGTGGTCACGTGAGGTCATACCTGTCCTAAGCTGTCTGGGAATTAGCGTGGGGTGTTACCGAGCATTATGGCTTGCTGCAGTGTTTTAGAATCTCAGGTTAAAGTGTTGAAGAAGGAGGTTCTACTTCAGGAGGAAAATAAGAAGCTGAGTTTGGGAGTGAGTGTGAGATGGTTGATGCTGGTGAGGAGGAAATGGTTACCAACAGTGAGAGTGACAGCCGCTTTAAGTGGCAAATGGTTCGCAAATCAGGAAGAAGGAAGGTTAATAGAGAAGATGTGAAGGTAGGAAATCGATTCTCTGTTCTCCAGGACGAGTGTACTTCAGTGGTTAATGAGGTTAAAGGTACCACTGACTCCCCTGCTAATCAAGGTAAGAATATTCTGATTGTGGGTCACTCTCAGGTAAGATATATGGACCGTGCTTTTTGTAACAGAGATAGGAAGGTCAGACAGAGGGTGTGCCTCCCAGGAGCTGGTGTTGGTGACATAGTCAGCAGGTTGGATAATAATATTATGTCAGGTAATGGGAACAAGCCCATTATCTGTCTTAATGCTGGTGGAAATGACATTGGGAAGGTCAGAAGACAGGTGCTACTGGAAAAGTACAGGTCAGCCATAGAAATAGTCAGGTCTAAGGGAGGGATCCCAATCATATGTAGCATTTTGCCTAGAAAGGGAGTGGGCAATGAATGGATGTCTAGGATAACTGGGACAAATTATATGGTAAATGTGATATATATGCAAGGGATGGGGTTCATCTCTCTGGGGCTGGAGTGGTTGAATTAGCCAATTCGATTGAGGGGGTAATTGATGACTTGTCTATGAATTTAAATTGATAGATTATAAAGGTATGGGTGTTTGTGGGAAACAATCAGGCTTCAGCATTAGGGTTGGAAACACAGGTTATTACCAGGATACCTCAGGGATATGTTTAAAAGACAATATTCAAAATAAAGTTGCTAGTAAAGGAAAAGCAATTGATCAACAAACAAAGAGAGATAGTAGAGGGCAACGAGTGACTAGCGCCCTTAAGGTTTACTATACAAATAGTAGGAGTCTAAGAAATAAGATAGATGAGCTAAGATTACATGCAAGTGCAGGTAATATAGATATTATTGGTATAACAGAGACCTGGTTCAACCTGAAAGATAGAGAAATGCCTTCTGAATGCAACATACTGGGTTATTAACTATTCCACACTGATAGGGTCAACAGGAAGGGTGGTGGAGTGGCGATGTATGTCATAGATAATTTAAATTGTTGTGTTAGACAAGATATATAAGATTAGAAACGTCGGACACAGAATCTGTTTGGCTACAGTTTCTCGATGGTCGTGAAAAATTAATTTTGGGTGTGATTTATAGGCCCCCAAACCTTGATAGGGAGAACAGTAAGCTGCTATGGGACGAAATTCATAAGGCGTCTAAATATGAAAATGTTGTGTTATTGGGAGATTTTAACTTTAGACAAATTGATCGGAACAAAGTGACAGGAAATCTTGAGTCTAGTGACTTTCTTGATACGGTTCAGGATTGATTTTTAAAACAGTTTGTGACAGAAACAACTAGAGGAAACAATCTGCATGACTTGGTTCTTGTCAACAAAGAATCACTAATTAATAATCTTGAGGTTAATGATAAGCTTGGGGAAAGCGATCACAAATCCCTTAGTTTCAATATATTATGGAATTACCCAGGTAACTGCAATCAAGTCTCTGTCCCAGACTTCCGCTTGGCTGATTTCATAGGACTGAGAAATTACCTGGGTGGGCTAAATTGGAATGACCGGACTATGGGTCAGGTAGGTGGTGTTGGTTGCCAATATGACGTTTCCCAGAGCGTAGTTCTAGCTGCCCAGACAACTTTTGTTCCGAGTAGGGAAATTAGATCTAACAAAAATGGTCCCAAATGGATGAACAATAGATTAAAACATCTCATTGGTCAAAAGAGAGAGGCACATTTAGGCGAATCAAAAGAAGGGAAGGGCAGTTATGAAATCAATATTTTAAATTAAAGAAATAAATAAAAAAAAGGAATACGAAAAGTAAAAATGGATTATGAAGCTAAGGTCGCAAGGGATTCGAAGACTAACCCAAAATGGTTCTTTCAGGTATACAGAAGTAAGATTAGGGACAAGATAGGCCCACTTAAGAGTAACTCAAGTCAGATCACTGACAGTGATAAGGATATGTGTGAAATTTTTAATACTTACTTCCTCTCGGTTTTTACTCAGGAAGATACTAGGAAAGTTCCAGAAATAATAAATTATGTTGAACAGGACGATAACAAACTATGCTCGATTGGGGTAACTAGTGACATGGTCCTCAGACAAATAGAGAAATTAAACCTAACAAATCCCCAGACCCTGATGAACTGTTTGCAAGAGTTTTAAAGGAATGTAAAGAGGAGCTTAGCAAATCTTTTTCTAATCTTTTAAACATATCACTACAAACTGGCATAGTGCCTGATAAGTGGAAAATGGCAAATGTAATACCTATTTACAAGGCAGGTGACAGGTCCTTAGCTTCGAACTATAGACTAATAAGCCTTACCTCCACAGTGGGAAAATTTATGGAATCAATAATTGCCGAGGCAATTCGTAGCCATCTTGAAAGTCATAAATTGATTAATGAATCTCAACACGGTTTTACTAAGCGGCGTTCCTATTTTACGAATTTACTAACTTTTTTCACTAAGGTGTTTGAGGAAATCGATCATGGTAACGAATATGATATTGTGTATATGGACTTCAGTAAGGCTTTCGATAGAGTCCCACATCAGAGGCTACTGAGGAAACTTAAGGCACACGGAATTGGAGGAGAAATTTTTTCCTGGGTAGAGGCATGGTTGACAAATAGGCAGCAGAGAGTTTGCATAAATGGGGAGAAATCAGAATGGGGAAGCGTCACAAGCGGTGTTCCACAAGGATCAGTGTTGGGCCCCTTGTTGTTCACAATTTACATAAACGACATAGATGAAGGAATAAATAGCGACATAAGCAAATTTGCTGATGACTCCAAAACAGGCCGTCCAATTCATTCTAATGAGGACATTAGAGCACTCCAGGATGATTTGAATAGACTGATGCAGTGGTCGGAGAAATGGCAGAAGCAGTTTAATATAGACAAATGCAAAGTTCTAAATGTTGAACAGGACAATAACCATGCCACATATAAACTGAATAATGTAGATCTTAATATTATGGATTGCGAGAAGGATTTAGGAGTTCTGGTTAGCAGTAATCTAAAACCAAGACAACAGTGCGCAAGTGTTCTCAATAAAGCTAACAGAATCCTTGGCTTCATATCAAGAAGCATAAATAATAGGAGTCCTCAGGTTGTTCTTCAACTCTATATATCCTTGGTGAGGCCTCATCTAGATTATGCTGCACAGTTCTGGTCACCGTATTACAGAATGGATATAAATGCTCTGGAAAACGTACAGAGGAGGTTGACTAAGTTGATTCCATATATCAGAAATCTTCCCTATGGATAGACTGAGGGCCCTGAATCTGCACTCTCTAGAAAGGCGTAGAATTAGGGAGGATATGATTGAGGTGTATAAATGGAAAACAGGAATAAATAAAGGGGATGTAAATAGCGTGCTGAAAATATCCAGCCAAGACAGGACTCGCAGCAATGGTTTCAAGTTGGAAAAGTTCAGATTCAGGAAGGATATAGGAAAGCACTGGTTTGGTAATAGAGTTGTGGATGAGTGGAACAAACTCCCGAGTACCGTGTAGTTTTAAAAATAGGTTAGATAAATACATGAGTGGGTGTGAGTTGGACTTGACTAGCTTGTGCTACTAGGTCTTATGCCGTGCTCCATCCTTAAGTGGAAGTGACCTGACTAGGTGGTCATAGGTCTAAGCCGGGGAGTGACGTGGACCTGGTTCAGTAGGCCTGCTGTAGTGTTCCTTCTTTCTTATGTTCTTATTTGTTTCTCAGCTTGTCTGTTTCATACCTCACATCCCTCACGTTTCACATATTATTTTCTTTCTATTTTGGTCAAGTTTCATATATTGTTTTGCTAGTTGAGGCTCCACACCGGCGCTGATCACTCGAGAATGGGGTGCATTGGGTAAAAAAAAAATATTTAAGTGTCTTAGGGAGCAACTGTAAGTCATTAATGAGTCTTAATGACTTCAATGTCATTAATGAGTTTTAAGGAACGCATTAAGGTCATTAAGGAGTTTATTAAGAAACACTTCAAGGTCATTAACGAGTGTTAAGGAACACTTCAAAGTCATTAACGAGTCTTAAGAAGCACCTCAAGGTCATTAACGAGTGTTAAGGAACACTTGAAAGTCATTAACGAGTCTTAAGAAGCACCTCAAGGTCATTAACGAGTGTTAAGGAACATTTGAAAGTCATTAGCGAGTCTTAAGAAGCACTTCAAGGTCATTAACGAGTGTTAAGGAACACTTGAAAGTCATTAGCGAGTCTTAAGAAGCACCTCAAGGTCATTAACGAGTGTTAAGGAACACTTGAAAGTCATTAGCGAGTCTTAAGAAGCACCTCAAGGTCATTAACGAGTGTTAAGGAACACTTGAAAGTCATTAGCGAGTCTTAAGAAGCACTTCAAGGTCATTATCACCTGACTGATTGTTGACAACTTAAAAAAAAAATCCTCTTTAGATCGTATTTGCCCACCATACATAATTTTCCCATAGAGATCAAGGTGTTTCAGAGCAATAAGGTTGACATTAAACGAAGATGTTGGCAGTGAATCAAGGAGGAAGATATGAAATGCGTTCATTCTAGTTAATTAACATTTACGGAAGAGATGTTACTAGAGAAGACCAGAGACGCGCCTCGTTGGGGCGAGTCTTGCTCGACACTTCCCAGAGCAGGTTCAAGGTAACTAGTGTTTTGTACCTGCTTATCTGTGAGGTTATAGAGCACTTTCAAGGTGAATAGAGCATGCGCACTACCGATGCAATAAAGATGCAGGCGCACAACAAGCTCTTATGGCCACGACCTTATCGCTCTGTACAGAGTTCTCATCAAGTCAGTGATGACACGACTACCCAGAGCTAGATGCTGTCACGCCAGGCACTTGCTCTGCAACCTCTTTATATTATTTTCCGTGGTTCTATATTCGATCTCCTCTGGCTTTTATACGAGATGATTAATGAATTGT
>WNWK01019252.1:0-38190 GCA_009830355.1 Cherax destructor
CTTTGTCTCACTTAAAGCCAGGACATCCAGCTTCTTTTCATTCATAACATCTACAATCATCTCTTTCTTATCATTCGCACAACATCCACGCACATTCAAACATCCCACTTTGACATTTTCTTCTTCTTCTTTTAGTAAGTATACAGGAAAAGGGTTACTAGCCATTGTTCTGGCATTTTAGTTGACTTTTACAACACACATGGCTTACGGAGGAAAGATTCTTATTCCACTTCCCCATGGATATGAAAGGGAAAAGCAATAAGAACAAGAACTATTAAGATAAAATCAAAGAAAACTCAGATGAGTGTGTATACAATAAACGTGTACATGTTTGCGTAGTGTGACCTAAGTGTAAGTAGAAGTAGCAAGACGTACCTGAAATCTTGCATGTTTATGAGACAGAAAAAAGACACCAGCAATCCTACCATCATGTAAAACAGTTTCAGGTTTCTGTTTCACAGTCACCTGGCAGGATGGTAGTACCTCCCTGAGTGGTTGCTGTCTACCAACCTACTACCGGTTACTAGCTCCTTTCTCCCAGCATTTTAGTTGCTTCTTATGACACACATGGCTTACAGAGAAAGGAGTCTTCTCCACTTTCCCATGGAGTTTTTACCTATATCTTATTATATATTGTGTGAATATACATGTTTCTGCTTAATGATACTGTATATACAGTGGTACCTCGGTTAACGATGGTCCCAAAACTCGCCCTTTTATGTAAGTTTATTTTTTTAAATGCTTTTGCAAGTGTATTTTTGGGGGTCTAAAAGGACTAGTCTATTTTACATTATTCCTTATGGGGATAAATTTGTTTGGTAATGGCACTTGAACAGCATTCTGAAACGAAAAAATATCGTTAACCGAGGTACCACTGTACTTGTAAAAACTTAATAATTACTTTAATGATAATCTGAAGTCTAGCTCTTAGAAAGGGTGAGTAATGGTGATTGTGTTTTCTTTCTTGTCTTTTCTTGGAGGGAAATGAAAAATTTATTAAAAGATGATCCCTATAAATATATTGACATCTTTCAGGTTACTTTTTGGTGCTAAGTGGGATACAACAAAAAGCAACACCCCAGCGCCGACGACCCCCACCCACTCCAGATGGAAAACAACCCTACAATGATAATCAGGTATGTTGAATGATCACTGCTTAGGCACAGTGTTGGAATAATATTTATCAGTGTTATTAAAAGGAACTTCCAATTTTATTTTGGTTTTCATGTTTGCAAATTATTAAGATGTTAATGTGCTTGAACAAATCTACATGAAAATTATCTTATACAGGATAGACAAACCTATTTAGGGATAACAGACCTGTTTTTATATGGCATGCAAACCTGACTGTATAAGAGAGACATCTATTTACGCTGGACATTCATAATTCACGTTTGCTTTGTTCCTGAAAACTGCTACCTGTAATTTCTGCGATTAATGGAGTGAAAACATGGGAAAAATAGGGTTGTGTTCAACAGACCTCCATTTCTAAGGCCTGAGGAAGGCTGGTTGTTGACTCATTTTAAGAGTTTATTTCTTTGATAACATTGGTATAGAATGCCACATGTGCAACACCTGGATATCTTTATTTTGAACAGGTTTCACCAACTAGTGCCTTTTTCTATTTAATAGAGATTATTACCTGAAGACAGCATATTCTTACCACAGAAAGTGGGAAGCATGAGCATAAATGACCCTCAAAACTAGCAGTACTCAATATTATACATTCAGTATTTTTGTTTCACATATTCTTGTTTAAAACAGGGTAAAAAGTGACAAAAAATGAGTTTTATCTTACCTTCCATTCCTTGCTCCTTGTCGCTACAGGAGTGTATAGATATAGTTGATGTGGCCCTTATCAGCCAGAATGGCCTGAGATACTCTGCATACTAAGGGGCTTTCTGCATGCACACCTGAATATCACCCATTGCTGTACAAACATTGTATCATGTTGAAATAAATAATCTTTAATCTTAACTGCTGTCTCCACCTGCAGCCTTCATCTTCACTACATTTTAAACACTCTACAATTTTCTCTTTTAATAACATTTTCACACAATTATCAATCATTAACATATGCAACAATTATTTAAATGCTGCTAGCATAAGTAAATGACTGTTTAAAGCAAAAGAATGTGTAATTATGTGTTACACTAGTCGTGTGAGTAATCTATCAGCTGTAACAACCACCACCACCACTTCTCACCTCTACTCAAACCACAATGTCAGCCACAGTTTTCTTAGAAATTGTAAGAGTTTCCTGCCTAATTGTCTATTTGGCATCACTTTTATTTCTTTAGAGTGCCATGATTAATATCCAGAGACAAAGCAAGGTGATGATGTGAATGAAAATAGAGAGGATAACCACAGAGAAGCTGTCGTATGGTATGTGTCCAGAGACTGACAACTAGTTTGATTACTGAGCAGTAATGCTAGGCCTCGCTCACACCAAAACATTGGTTTTGCCCAAGGGGTGGAGGTACACTCCATTATGGGACACTCCATAATGAAGTGTACCATAATGGTATACTAATTTTGTCATGGTGCACCTTAATGATAATGGCATGATACTATTGGAAATGAAAAATATAATTAAATTGCAGAATATTAAAAAGCTATGATCCTGAAATTTACGGTTTACTTCTTCTTTCAGCAAAACGGCCGTATACCACTGAAGCAGGGTGGCCCAAAAAAGAAAAAGAAAATAACAAAAAAAGGCACAATACCGTGACTGGAACAATACACAAATAACCCGCAATTGAAAAAAGGAGCTTACGACAATGTTTCTGTCCGACTTGGACCATTTACAAGTCACACTAACAGAAAGAAGGGAGGAAAGGAGGTTTATATAGGCAGCCCAGAGGGGCAGGAACAAGAGAAAGTGGTGGAGGAGTAATAGTGGTAGTAGTAGTAGGAGTGGAGTCAGTCAGATACTAAGAAAGAGGATTGGTCTTCTGCTAAAACTGTTTACCCTACTTCCAACTTTCACAGTTGTCGTCTTGTTGAATATTCCCTTATATGTACACAACTTTCCTTGTATGAATCTGAGTCCTGGCTTTGTCTCTGTTGATGCTTTCCTTTCCCATTACATTGTTAAATGCTCCAAACTTCAGAACACCCGTGACTTAACCTGATTCTTTTTTTCCTTCTCCCTTCCTCTTTCTTCTTTCTCCTCTGTGTTTTCTTTCTTTTGCCTTGTTTATGTTGTGCATTATTATCTTTTTTTCCCTCTGTGTTCTTGCCCCTACCCTATGTGAGCCACTAGCTCCCTTGCAGTGCTCCTCTTTCTTAGTATTTGACTGACTCCACTCCTTCTACTACTACCACTATTACTCCTCCACCACTTTCTCTTGTTCCCGCCCCTCTTGGCTGCCTATATAAACCTCCCTCCCTCCCTTCTTTCTGTTAGTGTGACTTGTAAATGGTCCAAGTCAAACCGAAAAGTCGTCGTAAGCTCCTTTCTTCAATGCGGGTTATTTGTGTAAGAAAAACAAAAGTTTATCTTTTTGACTAGTAATGTATACAGGAAAAGGGGTTACTAGCCCCTTGCTCCCAGCATTTTAGTTGCCTCTTATGACACACATGGCTTACAGAGGAAGAATTCTGTTCTACTTTCCCATGGAGATAAGAAACAAGAACTTGTAAGGAAATAGAAGAAAACCCAGAGGGTTGTTTGTATATATTTGCTTGTCTATGCATGTGCAGCATGATCTAAGTATAAATAGAAGTAGCAAGATGTACCTGAAACCTTGGATGTTTATGAGACAAAAAATTACACCAACAATCCTACCCTCGTGTAAAACAATTACAGGTTTCCGTTTTACACTCACTTGGCAGGACAGTAGTACCTCTCTGGGCGGTTGCTGTCTACCAACCTACTACCTAGGGTTTACTATATGTAGGGTAATCAAATATTCCATGAGTGAGGAGATAGTATATGTATTGGGAAATTACATCTGGTATTAGAATTTGCTTTAATCCCTTCAATTCATTACATTTATTGCAGATCACAGCATGTTCTTTTCATTGTGGCAATGTTTCGCTCTCCAGGAGCGAAACGTTGCCACAATAAAATGTCACATTAGTTGCATTTGTGTCCTTTTACTTAACATATTGTCGGTAATTCTACCAATATTAATACATGTTCTTTTCAATTTTTCCTGCTAGGCTTGCAGGAAAAACTGAAAGAACATCAGCTGCTTTTTAGAAGATAATTGGATAAACTACTCTTGACATACTGGAGTTCAATTGTCATGGAAGTCATGGAAGACATAGGATAGTGCTACACTTAGTTTCACAGAATGATTGTGGGTTTTAAAAATAAGGAAGTACAGTGGTCCCTCGGTTTTCGTGCATCTCCAAACTTGAACATTTATGTAAGTGTATTTTCGTAAGTGCTGTTGCAAGTGTATTTTTGGGGGACTGAAATAGACTAACCTACGTGACATTATTTCTTAAGGAAGTAAATTTGTTCGGTAATGGCACTTGAGCAGCATTCTGGAACGAATTTTTGGTTAAAACCGAGGGACCACTGTATAGTATAACATTCTGTTCTAGGACTGGCAACAGAGATTCAATATGAATAAGAGGTGACTGTTGTGTATGTAATAAATGACCATATATGAAGAAGGTGGTACATATAGCTTGTAAATTCTTGGGAACAGAAGTCATGGAAGTAGTTGTTGAATAGGAAGAATGTAACTTTATAGGAAGAGGCTCATACTTTGAGTTAATATGATGACAGATGCACTGATGAGATGAGCTTTTCTGTGTATTTCATGAAGAGTGTTGGATGATGAAAAGCTTTCCCAGATGTGAGAAAAGCACTCCAGAACAGGGTAAATAAGACTTATAAAGTTGAAGTAACGAAAGAGAAATGCAGTTTTTTTTATTTGAGCAGATGCAAGGGTCATTGTAATTCACAGAAATTAATGGAAGCTTGTAGTTTGATTGTGCCAAACATTTGTTTTAGTCTAAATGAATTTGAACAAGTTATAAGTGACCCACAGTGAGGTGGACTTAAGATCATGTATAAGAAACTTGGACTGTAAAGTGTGAGTCTCAGTGAAAGCTGTTGAGGAGGAGCCCTGAAGTGTAAAGATGATTGCTGAGTTGAGTCATAATAAGAGTGGACAGCATTGAATGTACTGTACTTTAAAAATCATTAATAAATGATAAGAGTAGGGGGCATAATAGAAGCTTGTGGAATGCTATTCAAAAGTTGCATGAAGAAGATGGCAGCTAAGCCATCTGTAACACTAGTGAGTGATCTCTCAGAGGTTGTTTCAAGAATAATTCTCACAATCTCACAACTAATCTACAAATTGAAGGTGAAACCAAATGATTTTCTGGTATATTCTGAACCATTATTAAATGATAAGTAAGTGAAAAGGGGAGAAAGTCAGAAGTCATTTCAAGGGAAGAGAGGTCAGTTCACAAGTATTCTGAAGTTTAAAGCATTTGACAGTGTACTGGAAAGGCAGGCACCGAGATTCATGTTATGTATGTGGGCAGATTCAACTAAATGGCATTTGTGAAGGTTAGAAAAGGGACAGATAAATGTTTTTTTTTACTAAATTATCTATCCCTCTTGTAGCCTTGTTAGGTGCTGTCTTGTTGACTCGACCCTTATGCAAAACATTCTTAGCATGAGCTGTTTTTGTAAAAGCTTGCCTTTCCTATTATTATGTTGTCAATTTCTCTAATATTCAGAACACACTTGACTGTACATAGCTTAGCTGTCTCCTGTCACTCTTTACCTGGCAACTTTTGGCTTTCTCCCCTTTTCTCTCTCTAATGCATGTGACTTGATAATGATCAAAGATGACCCTAAAGTTGTCTAGTTTCATTTCTGATTTATGAATTAGTTGTGAAGAGAGGAAGCTTGAAATTAAGTTTACTAAGAGAAGGGTAAAAGATAAAGGCAAGTAATCTGGAGAGCTGAGATTTGTTCCATATCCTGTCAAAAGCTTTTAAAATATCGCCATGGTGAAGGATTCACCATAATCTCAAAGCGAGGTTGATTAGTGGGATAAGACATCATCATCAATGGAAGTTGCCTTACAGATCTTATTAAATATGATTAGAGAGTAGACTACAAGATACACTCCAGGAAGACACCCAATGAATTCAGATTCTTGGATGCAGAATTCTTATTTAGTCTGCATGGCCTCACAGTCACAGTTGTTAACCTGTGTCTGTGGCACTCATATCTACCGTATGGATACTTCTTCAGCCAGTACTGTACATTACTGTGTTTAGCATGGCAGTCCCTATTCTTCAAGATTCTCTCTGGGAAATGACCATTTGTTTTGGTGTGATAATTACTCAGTTTGCCCATTGTTGGGTCGGGGTGGCTTGCTTCCTGGCAGAGATCCCCATTAGTGTTTAGTATGGGATAGTTCCTCTGTGGTAGGACCTAGCTGAGTTGAGCTACACCCCTTATTATGGTGATGGCCTTAAATGATTGCCTCCTCCATCGGTGGGCCCAGAGCCTGTTAAGAGGCATGACCAGACTTTGTTACTTAAATTCCTGATGGCAGGATTCTTTTTTGGTCATAGTAAATCTTTGCTCTTTCCTGGGTGCTCCTTGCCTTGGTTGGGTTTGCAGTTTGGTTTCACTATTTTTTTTGTCTCCCTGTTCATGTGAAAACAGCTACTTCCTTGTCTGCAGTCAGTGGCCTCCAGTTGGGACATGGGTTTATTATGGAGTGTTCTTGCTTCATGGCCTAATTCTTCCTTTCAGGCCCTAATACCTTTCTCAAGTGGTGGTGTTGCATCAGTTTATTTGTTTTGTACAGGAATGTCTCATTCCCTTCTCACTGGTGTTACAAGAACCTTTCACTGATGGCTGATTCTCATTCAGGGTCTCCCCCTGATGTGGCTGAGTCTATTAACTTACACAGTACTATAAACTCATTCCCTGTCTGTGTCTTAGTGCTATGGGAAGGTGCTTCTCTCAGTATAAACGTAGGGTTCCTTGCAGTGTGGCTGGATGGGAATGCCTTTCTAAGATCAGATTAATTTTGAGGCTTTGTAATTGATGAGTCACCCACTTATGCTTTGACTTGGTCCTCTGCATGTGATCATGCTAGTGTGCTTGCCTGTTTTGGTGTCTGTATTTTTGCGTGGGAGTTGTCACAGTTGCTCTTTGCTGATGACACTGTGCTTTTGGGGGATTCTGAAGAGAAGTTGCAGAGGTTGGTGGATGAGTTTGGTAGGGTATGTAAAAGAAGGAAATTAAAAGTGAATATAGAAAAGAGTAAGGCAATGAGGATAACAAACAAATTAGATAACGGAAGATTGGATATCAGATTGGAGGGAGAGAGTATGGAGGAGGTGAATGTGTTCAGATATTTGGGAGTGGATGTGTCAGCAAATGGGTATATGAAAGATGAGGTGAATCATAGAATTAACGATGGGAAAAAGGTGAGTGGTGCACTGAGGAGCTTGTGGAGACAGAGAACTTTATCCATGAAAGCAAAGAGGGGAATGTATGAGAGTATAGTTATACCAACACTCTTGTATGGGTGTGAGACATGGGTTGTGAATGTTGCAACAAGGAGAAGGCTGGAGGCAGTGGAGATGTCATGTCTGAGGGCAATGTGTGGTGTGAATATAATGCAGAGAATCCGTAGTTTGGAGATTAGGAGGAGATGTGGGATTACCAAAACTATTATCCAGAGAGCTGAGGAGGGGTTGTTGAGATGGTTTGGACATGTAGAGAGGATGGAACAAAATAGAATGACTTCGAGTGTATAAATCTGTAGTGGAGGGAAGGCAGGGTTGGGGTCGGCCTAGAAAAGGTTGGAGGGAGGGGTAAAGGAGGTTTTGTGTGCGAGGGGCTTGGACTTCCAGCAAGCGTGCGTGAGCGTGTTAGATAGGAGCGAATGGAGACAAATGATTTTTAGGACTTGACGTGTTGTTGGAGTGTAGGCAAGGTAACATTTATGAAGGGTTTCAGGGAAACCGGCAGGCCGGACTTGATTCCTGGAGATGGGAAGTACAGTGCCAGCACTCTGAAGGAGGGGTGTTAATGTTGCAGTTTTGTAGCTGTTGTGTAAGCACGCCTCTGGCAAGACAGTGATGGAGTGAATGATGATGAAAGTTTTTCTTTGCCGGGCCACCCTGCCTTGGTGGGAAACGGCCTATGTGTTAAAAAAAAAAAAAAAAAAAAATTGCGTATAACAGAAAGATTTTCTACCTTGTAAGACACCATTCTTTTGGCTTACTGTGGCCCTGTGTTGACTTATAGCCAAGCACCACGATCCTCTTCTGCACCATTTCTGGCAGTCTTTAATTGTCTGATGAAACCACCCCTCATACATTTTGGGTTATTGTTTCAGGGGTCATTCCCACATGAATTCTACCTCTTGTCAACAGGTATTTGTTTCTGGTTATGGGTGGTAAAGTTCCAAATGGACTCACAAGCATTTCACAGCAGAACTGAATTTTGAATGTTGAAAAATGTGTTTCTCTGTCAGGGACCAGCGGGTTTCCACCACTTTCCTTGGCTATGATGCTTTAGCTGATAGCTGGGCCTGGTCAGGTATGCATATCCCACTTGGCAATAATAGATCAGAGATAATTGAGGTAGTATTAAGCACAAATAAGCACTTAGATTGTACCAGAGCCAGGAAAAGTACTTACGAGGTAGGGAATAGTAGTGATATATACTTTCATGTGTCTCAGCATTCAAAATGCAGTTTTATCATGGTGGAGAAATGAAGGATTGATATTTTATTTGTGATAAGTTTTTCATGAGGAAGTAGGTTGGTAGACAGCAACCACCCAGGGGAGTACTACTGTCCTGCCAAGTGAGTGTGAATCAGAAACCTGTGTAACTCTTTTACATGATGATAGGATTTCTGGTGTCTTTTTTTTTTTTGTCTCACAAAAATACTGGATAACAGGTATATCTTGCTACTTCTACTTACACTTAGGTCATACTACACAGGCATGCACACGCATATACAGTGGAACTTCCACTCACGAGTGCATCCACATGCGAGTTTTTCCAGATACGAGCAGTCGCTTGGTCGTTTTTTTCCTTCCAGACGCGAGCGAAATTTCCAGATGCGAGTGGGTTTCAAGGAAGGTTCCTTGACGCTGGTGAGGGGCTCTTGCTCTTGATTTAGGGAATTGGATCTCAGTTGTTTGTTGGACTATCTTATTGAAATTTGGGCAATGTATGATGGAAAGAGGCTTCTTAATTAACGTACACCAAAAATGAAAGAAATCGGACCATAAATAAAGGAGTTCACTTATCAGCCATTAGCTGCACCTTAGCGGTATATTTTCGTATGGTTTTTATGGTTGTATTCTCGTTTTTTTTGGTCTCATTTGATAGAATGGAAGATATATTACAGAAATAGATATGATTTTGATTGGTTTCACGATGAAAAGTACTGTACCTTGAAATTGAGCTCAAAGTAGCAGAAATGTTCGATTTTTTGGCAATGTTCAAGAGTAAACAAATGATGTCACCTCCAGTCCAGTATGCAATCATGAATGAGATGACATTATTTATACAATTATTACAATAATGCCATAGTCTGCATAACAGTAAATCTTGTATTTTTTGTGTGAATAAAAATTTGAAATTATTTATATTGTAATAATAATAATAATAATAATAATAATAAGAAGAAAAATAATATGTATAATAATAATAGTATAATAATATAATATAATAATAATAATAATACATATACAGTGGTCCCTCGGTTTTTGCCGAAAATTCGTTCCAGAATGCTGCTCAAGTGCCATTACCGAACGAATTTACTTCCTTAAGAAATAATGTCACGTAGGTTAGTCTATTTCAGACCCCCAAAAATACACTTGCAACAGCACTTACGAAAATACACTTACATAAATGTTCGAGTTTGGAGATGCACGAAAACCGAGGGACCATTGTACAAGCATAGTATAGCACTTTGTCTGGATGTTTTTGGGTATCCTAAGTAATTTGCACTATGTATAACTATATTTATGTGTACCTGTGAGACAGAGACAGAGATAGACAGAGACCGAGGGACCACTGTAGTTATAAGGCATAATAAGCATGACTGGCAAATAATACACATTTTCACTTGTTCAGGAAACAGATGTTATGACTGCATCGTGTGTAATACCTGTTGGTTCATGAGCGGCTCTCTCTCTGAGACAGAGAGAGACAAGTAGAGAGACAGGAAGACAGAAACACAGGCAGACAGAAAGATAGGCAGAGACAGAGATAAACATAGACGGAGCTAGACAGAAATAGAGACAGAGATAGAAACACAGATAGACAGAGGCAGAGACTGCTGCACTGTCAGCAGTGGAGTGACACTCATCTTACACTGTGCTTGAAGAAGTTTCATATATACTCCAGCATTTCTAAAACTGCTGGGACCTGGCAAAAAAGGCAAAAATCATTTCTTATTTAAAAACACTTAACAAAAAAATTGGGTTGTTTTTTTGGTGGCTGGAACAGATTAATGGCATTTCAATTAATTTCAATGAGGATAATTGATTTGATATACACATCGGACCCCCAAGGTTTGGCCGTAATTCGTTACAGGAGCTAGGCCTCAACTCGAACTGGCCGAAAGTAGAACTAATATTTTCCATAAGAAATAATGTAAATACAATTAATCCATTCCACCCAAAAATATCCACAAAAAAATCATTTTTTTTAAAGAATAAATACTATAGTTTTACAAAACAGAAAACAATGAGAAATAAATATAAAGCACAAATTTTAATGGATAAATGAACATTTAAATCAGTTTTACCTTTATTGAAGACTCTTGTTGGCGTATGAGAGAGGCAGGAGAGTTTGTTTGGAGGCAGGACAAGATAGTGTTTCAATATAACACTAATATCAACTCTACGGCTTATTTATCTAGCACAGTTCATCTAATATGACATAATAAACAATATTAATAACATAGAAACATGATAATTACTCTAGAATGAATAAAATATGTCATATGTCTCTCTCCCTAACCGACAGTGTTGCTGTGTTGTTTGTTGTTGGGTGTATAAGGGCCACTGAAAGATAACCCTTAAATAGTGATGGCCGTCACATACGGCGGTGTTGTCAGTCGCCCTATATAACTCCAAAAACATTGGAGGAGTTAAGTTTTGTGTCGTCATTTTTCTATCGCTTAATCGCTTAACTTACTTGCTACACTGTTAATGCTACACTTTATTGCTGGCTGGTGCTATAGCCTTTATCGACTTGTGCTGCTTTAGTATCGTACATATCGTAGAATCACTGAATCACTGAAGGCAGCACATTCTCCCCTCTCTCTTCCTCCTCCTCTTTGGTACTTTGCTACAATTTTTTTCTTCAATTCTATTATGGTTGTCACTTTCTTTTCCAAAGGGCTGCCACTTTGAAGTTTCTTTGGGCCCATGGTGGCTTATTTCACAGTCACAATCAATAAACAAGCACTAAACACAATGAATTTATTGTGAAATGTTTGGATGAGTGCACAGGGTAATGTTCACTCAAGGATAAACAAAGCTAGACTGGCTCACGACGCCTGCACAGGGAGGTGCGCAAGCACGGACAGGTGGACAGATCTGGTTCGCCGGCTGAAACTCGGGGAAACGGCCATTAATCGGGCTAAAATTGGGCCGAAAAAAGTGACCGAAACATGAGTCGGCCGATATTCAGGGTAGCCGAAACTCGGGGGTCCACTGTACTAGCAAATTGAGTTACGAGCTCAGTCACGGAATGAATTAAACTCGTAAGTCAAGGTACCACTGTACATGATATGATGTAGGGCGTAATGACAGTAGTTTGTTGGACTACGTATTGATAGATAAAAGACTGTTGAGTAGACTTCAGGATGTACATGTTCATAGAGGGGCCACAGATATATCAGATAACTTTTTAGTTGTAGCTACAGTGAGAGTAAAGTGTAGATGGCATACAAGTAAAATAGAAGTAGCAAGTAAGAGAGAGGTGAAGGTTTATAAACTAAAAGAGGAGGCAGTTATGTGTTGTGGGGTTCTTTTCATAGATTTGGTAATATTAACAGACGATGAGCTTGGTTTTTGGTAGCGTTTAATGAGGCGTTGGATATATGGGAGCTGAGAGCCTATGCCTGTGTCCGTCTCGTATGCCTACTCCGGATGATACTGATCTACTCGGCCGCCCGGCACTGAGGCATTCAAAAGGCAGGCCTCTGATTGGCTAATGCCAGATCACATGGGCAGAGGTTGGAAATCACGTGAACAGCCGTGGTGCAGCCGTTAGAAATACTAACCGCACAGCTCGGGCATGCTACGTATGGCGTCTCGACATACAACTATACAAACTAAGGGCAACAGGCAACAACTCTCAGCTGATTCTATACAATGTCAAAGTACACAACAGTTAACATTATACTTCACATGGATATTATCGTGACGGAATAATCTACATTACTACAGTAGACCCTCATTTAGCACGACTTTATGTTGCGCGTTTTGGGTATTACGCGATTGAAGAATTGCGGCACATTTTTATCTAACACGACGTAAACCTTATATTACGCGATTCGCTGGAGGGGAAAAATTTTGAGCCCGCCGGTCGCCTGCAGTAGGTTAAACCATTGAGTCAGTAGGGGTCCTACTAAGGGTGGCTATGAGCCATAACAAGTGTTTAATGCTGACGAGACAAGTGTTTTCTGGAAGAAAATGCCAAGATGAACTTATATCAGTCAGCAAGAGAAAAGTGCACCAGGCTTCAAGACAGCAAAGGATCGCTTCACCTTGCTCCTTTGCGGTAATGCATCAGGTGATTTCAAGTGTAAGCCCATGGTTATTTACCGCTGTAAGAATCCTCATGCTTTGAGGAAAAGGGAATTTGTTTTTCCTTCGCACAAACTAAGTTTATTCAGGTATACAGAGATAGTTACATTGATTATCATACATAGCAGCATATGTGTAGAGAACCTAGGATAACCCAAAGTGTTATCCTAGAGAACCTAGGATAACCCAGTGTTATCCTAGAGAACCTAGGATAACCCAGTGTTATCCTAGAGAACCTAGGATAACCCAAAGTTTGGGTTATCCTAGGTTCTGTACACATATGCTGCTATGTATGATAATCTTTGTAACTGTATCTGTGTATACCTGAATAAACTTACTTACAGTTTGCAGGAAGAAAAAGCAACCATTCCCTCAAGCGGCCGGTGCTAATGACTTACTGAATGACTTGACTGACTGACTTACTGAATGACTTGACTGACTGACTTACTGAATGACTTGACTGACTGACTTACTGAATGACTTGACTTACTGAATGTCTTGACTGACTTACTGAATGTCTTGACTGACTTACTGAATGTCTTGACTGACTTACTGAATGTCTTGACTGACTTACTTAATGACTTGACTGACTTACTGAATGTCTTGACTGACTTACTGAATGTCTTGACTGACTTACTGAATGTCTTGACTGACTTACTGAATGTCTTGACTGACTTACTGAATGACTTGACTGACCTAATGAATGACTTGACTGACTTAATGAATGACTTGACTGACTTACTGAATGACTTGACTGACTTACTGAATGACTTTATTAAAGTTAGAGACACTCAGTACAACTATCGACTTCAGTTCCAGAATCTCTACTATCCACCTCAGCCCAGTAGGGCCACAGCATAACTCTCCACTCTCTTCACAATCATCCACAAACATCAGCACCCACAATTTAAGGTAAATACTATTATTTCTGTTACATTTGTAGTCTTAAGCAGTAAAAACAACATAATACATCACGATAATGAACTACAATTACATATTCTCTTTTATATTTGTAAGATCTGTTGGTCTAAAAAAATCTTGTTTGGCTTTTTGGGGACTCTCAGGACTGTAACCCTATTTTTCCCATAAGTTCTTTTAATTATCTAACACGATTTTACCTAACACGATGTTTTCAGGACCGTAACTACCGTGCTAAATGAGGGTCTACTGTATATGATGCATCATGATACATAGGAATTAATTAAATGAGCTCATTCAAGAAAATCATGATAAAAGAGATAAAAAAAAAATAACTTGTTCGAACGAACTGTCTTCATGTGATCTACGAATTCTGAGGAAATATATTTACAAGAAGGTAGTGATTAACAGACAAGGTAGATCTGGTGCACTCAAATCTATACTGTTAATTCTCAGAACTCGGAGAGAACGTGAACACACAAAAAAAAAAATTTGAGTAATACTAAGTAGATATTATAACACACAGTTAAACGCTTACTACATATTTATCTATACAGGTTATTTACATTTAACCCCAACTCTGCTAGGGTGAGATTGATATAGGCTGTATAATTATCATCTCTGGGTGGATCAAACTCTGTTACAATAGGTAACTCAACTTCTGATTGAGGAGGGTCTACACTGATATCAACAAATGATACTTGGGGGTTTCTCAACACTTGGCGTGTACGTAGGGAATAACGACAATCAGGTTGTTCCTCTGACTCACTACTAGAAATTGAAGGTACGGGGTCAGACGGATTATCATTGTCAGTCACAACAGTCTGGTTGTCAGGGGCTTCGTCTTCGTCACATACTAACTTCATATGATCTAAATGCGATTCTTTAAACTGACCCGTACTAATTTCTCTAACTTTATACTTATTGCCCTTGATATGTTCAACTACTCGATATGGGCCAACAAACTTTTGGTCTAATTTAGGCATTGCTGAAGTTTTGTTAAAGTTGAACAACATTACTCTGGACCCTACTTGAACTTTAGACGGTTTGGCTTTAGTATTAGTTACTCTAGTAAATTCTGCTGTTGACTTATGAAGTGTTTCACAAGTTCGTCTGAAAACACTTTGAGCTTGACTGATACGAACTGCTACGAAATCATCTGGATTGTAAGTCGGTTTCGGATTGGAATATAACAGCTCATAAGGCAACGCTTGTCAACACCATACAAGGCGTAATGCGGCGTATCACCTATAGAAGCATTGAAAGCAGAATTTATAGCACATTGAACATCAGGTATAACTTCATCCCAGGTTACACTATTGGGATTGATGGTAGCTCTTAAGACGTCAAGGACTTTCTTATTCGTTCTTTCTGCTAAACCATTGCTGGCAGGATGGTGTGGAACAATGGTAGATTTAGTAATCTTATACAAGGCACATAGGTTTTCTAGAATCTCCTTGCAAAATTCACCTCCATTATCGGATACTAAGGATTTAGGAGTGGTGTGTCTGCAGATTATACGTTCCTTAAACGCTTTAGCTACTGTCTCGGCAGTCTTGTCTGGAATAGGAACTAACTCACAATATCTGGTGAAATGATCGATCATCACACACAGATGTTTATTGCCTTGCGTTGTACATTGAAAATTAGTTAGCAGATCTATTGCAACTCTTTCCCATGGCTCACTATTAGTGGGATACATCTGGATAGGATTGGGACCGTTGATATTACCCTTGTGTTTCATACAAACACTACACTTCTTAACATACTCGGTAATATCAGTTGCCATACGAGCCAAAAGTACTTCAATCTTGCTTGTTTAATCGAACGGTCCATACCAGGGTGTGCAACACCTGGTGCATCGTGAATTAGCTGTAAAGCTACTTTTACTAGTGACTGAGGAATTACTAACTGGTATGCCCGTCTACTAGGCGTTCCCAGCTCGGTTACGCGATACAGTAATTCTTGGTTCATAACAAAATCACTGATAGGTGCTGGTGGCTTCACAGTAAGAATAAGGTCTTCCTGTAGCAGGAATCGAGTCACCAGACCACAAGGGGTCTGTTCTTTGGGCATTCTTTACATCCTCAGCACTAAACGGAGGATCAGCAGTTACTACGCTAACATGACGCGATAAAGCATCTGCAACTACATTTGACTTGCCAGGTAAATGTTCAAAGGTAGGTTGAACTCTTGGATAGTTAAGGACCATCTAGCTAGTCTTCCAGTAGGTTGTTTATTCTGGAACAATGGTATTAGAGGTGCATGATCTGTCAAGACATGGACAGGGTACTGATAAATTATGTCTCGGAAGTGTTTTAAAGACCACACTATTGCTAAGGCTTCTTGCTCAGTTACTGTATAATTCCTTTCAGCCTTTGTAAGGACTCGACTAGAAATGCAACTGCGTTGTATTTACTATCAATCTTCTGTGCAAGAACTGCACCAATGCCTATAGAACTAGCATCAGTGGTTAAATAGAAAGGCTTTGTAAAATCTGGGAATTTTAAGATTGGAGCAGAAGTTAATCTTTCTTTCAAGGTTTGAAATGCTTTTTCCTGACTGAAGGTCCAAACAAATGGAGCATCTTTCTTAAGCAACTCAGTTAGAGGAGCTGCTATTGAGGAAAAATTGGCAATATATGATCTATAAAAACCTGCTAAGCCCACAAAGGATCTTACGGCATCAGCAGTTTTGGGAGTTGGAAAATTCAATACTGCATCTACTTTACTTCGGTCAGTCATAACCCCTCTAGGAGTGACTACGTGACCCAGAAACTTAATTTCTGATCTGAAAAATTGACATTTAGACAGTTTGATCTTTAGATTGGCTTCTTCAAGCTTACTCAGTACCTTCTCTAGTCTTTCTAAATGCTTATTTACATCCTCGGACATAACAATTACGTCATCTAAATATACCATTAGATCTTTTCCTATAAGGCCTCTAAAGATATTGGTCATGAGCCTCGAGAATGTGATAGGTGAGGATCTTAATCCGAAAGCCATACGACAGAATTCGAAATGACCTGTTGGAGTAGAGAATGCGGTGAGCTCTTGGCTGTCCTCATGAAGAGGAACTTGCCAAAACCCTTGTAACAAATCGAGGGTTGAGAAGACCTTATTATCTCCTATATTACGTAACAGGTCACCAAGTACAGGAAGTGGGAAACGGTCTGGAATTGTTTTCGCATTTAACTTCCTAAAATCAATCACTAGGCAGGCCTCTGATTGGCTAATGCCAGATCACATGGGCAGAGGTTGGAAATCACGTGAACAGCCGTGGTGCAGCCGTTAGAAATACTAACCGCACAGTTAGGGTAAGATATAAACAACTATTGGAGGATAGATGAGCTAGTGTGAGTATAGGCAATGGGGTCGAAGATGTATGGGGTAGGTTTAAGAATGTAGTGCTAGAGTGTTCAGCAAAAGTTTGTGGTTACAGGAAAGTGGGTGCGGGAGGGAAGAAGAGCGATTGGTGGAATGATGATATAAAGAGAGTAGTAAGAGAGAAAAAGTTAGCATATGAGAATGTTTTTACAAAGTAGAAGTGATGCAAGGAGGGAAGAGTATATGGAGAGAAAAAGAGAGGTTAAGAGAGGGGTGAAGCAATGTAAAAAGAGAGCAAATGAGAGAGTGGGTGAGATATCAACAAATTTTGTTGAAAATAAGAAAAGTTTTGGAGTGAGATTAATAAGTTGAGGAAGCCTAGGGAACGAATGGATTTGACAGTTAAAAATAGGAGAGGAGAGTTATTATATGGAGAATTAAAGGTACAGTGGTACCTCGGTTTACGATGGTCCCCAAATTCGCCCTTTTATGTAAGTTTATTTTTTTAAATGCTTTTGTAAGTGTATTTTTGGGGGTCTAAAAGGACTAGTCTATTTTACATCATTCCTTATGGGGATAAATTCGTTTGGTAATGGCACTTGAACAGCATTCTGGAACGAAAAAATATCGTAAACCGAGGTACCACTGTATTGGGAAGATGGAGGGAATATTTTGAGGAATTGTTAAATGTTGATGAAGATAGGGAAGCTGTGATTTCGTGTAAAGGGCAAGGAGGAATAACATCTTGTAGGAGTGAGGAAGAACCAGTTGTGAGTGTGGGGGAAGTTCATGAGGCAGTGGGTAGAATGAAAGGGGGTAAGGCAGCTGGGATTGATGGCATAAAGATAGAAATGTTAAAAGCAGGTGGGGATATAGTTTTGGAGTGGTTGGTGCTATTATTCAATAAATGTATGGAAGAGAGGTATGGGATCTAGGGATTGGCAGAGAGCATGCATAGTTCCATTGTATAAAGGCAAATGGGACAAAAGAGAGTGCAAAAATTATAGGAAAATAAGTCTGTTGAGTATACTTGGTAAAGTGTATGGTAGAGTTATTATTGAAAGAATTAAGAGTAAGACGGAGAGTAGGATAGCAGATGAACATGGAAGCTTTAGGAAAGGTAGGGGGTGTGCAGACCAAGTGTTTACAGTAAAACATATAGGTGAACAGTATTTAGATAAGGGTAAAGAGGTTTTTGTGGCATTTATGGATTTGGAAAAGGTGTATGACAGGGTGGATATTGGGGCAATGTGGCAGATGTTGCAGGTGTATGGAATAGGAGGTAGGTTACTAAAAGCAGTGAAGAGTTTTTATGAGGATAGTGAGGCTCAGGTTAGAGTATGTAGGAGAGAGGGAGATTATTTCCCAGTAAAAGTAGGCCTTAGACAAGGATGTGTGATGTCACTGTGGTTGTTCAATATATTTATAGATGGGGCTCTGGTGGTCTGGTGGCTAAAGCTCTCGCTTCACACGGCGAGGGCCTGGGTTCGATTCCAGCCAGGGCAGAAACATTGGGCATGTTTCTTTACACCTGTTGTCTATGTTCCCCATCAGTAAAATGGGTACCTGGGTGTTAGTCGACTGGTGTGAGTCGCATCCTAGGACACTGACCTAATCTGCCCGAAATGCTCAGCATAACAAGGGACTTTCTATATAGTAGTATGTCACTGATGTCAGCTAGGCCTGTATACCATGTACATGTACTTGTAGTAAATAAAGATGATCTTATTCTTCTTTCAACATGTCGGCTGTTTCCCACCAAAGCGGGGTGGCCCAAAAGGAAAAACGAAAGTTTCTCCTTTTATATTTAGTAATATATACAGGAGAAGGGGTTACTAGCCCCTTGCTCCCGGCATTTTAGTCGTCTCTTACGACACGCATGGCTTACGGAGGAAGAATTCTGTTCCACTTCCCCATGGAGTAAATAAAGATATTATTATTATTATTATAAATGAATGTGTGGGTCTTGGCAAGAGGTGTGGGGTTAAAAGATAAAGAATCTAACACAAAGTGGGAGTTGTCACAGTTGCTCTTTGCTGTTGTTGTTGTTGATTCGCCGGTACTCTCCCGGCCCGGGTCTTTTCCAGATGGTGACCCGGCCTTGGCTTCCTGTCTTGGGAGTGTCTGAGACCTATGTCTCCCATGGGAGGAGGTACAAGTGCCTCCTCATCTTCTGGGACTAACTGTCCCCAGGCCTAGCCATGTTCCCCGCCCTCACGGGGCTTGAAGGGAGAAGCTAAGCCCCATGTCTGCCATTTTCCATGCCCCAGGGGGACCGTGGGAATGGCAGTCTTGGGAGCCGCAGATGGTAGCAAGCTCTGGCCCTGGCACCTACCCCGCCCTAGAAGGGCTGGGCATGGTGTGTCCATATGTGTGCTCTTTGCTGATGACACTGTGCTTTTGAGAGATTCTGAAGAGAAGTTGAAGAGGTTGGTGGATGAGTTTGGTAGGGTATGTAAAAGAAGAAAATTAAAAGTGAATACAGTCAACCCTCCGTTTTCGTGCTTAATCCGTTCCAGAGGGATCGACTAAAACTGAAATCAACGAAAACTGAAGCTATTTTCCCCATAAGAAATAATGTAAATTCAATTATAATCCGTTTCAGACACCCAGGAGTATTAACAAAAAATATTTTTTTAGAGATTAAATATAGATTTACATACAGAAAAGAATGACAAATAAATATAAAGCACTAATAACATGTATAAATGAACATTTAACATCACACTTACCTTTATTGGCGACTCTTGTTGGTGTATGAAAGATGGAGAGAAGGAGAGAGGGAGGTTTAGTGTTGGGAGGCAGGACAAAATGCTTCAATTTGACACTAATATCAGCTCTACGGCTTATTTATCTATCACAATTCATCTAATATGACATAATAAACAATATTAATAACATAGAAACATGATACTATATACTCTAGAATGAATAAAATATGTCATTATGTATGAGAGAACTGGCGGTAGTGTTGTTGTTGGGTTTAAGGGCCACTGACCATAAGCTGTACATATACTGCTGGTGGTGGTCGGCGGCAGCAGCAGGCCGCCACCACCTCTATTCACACAATGTACATAATTTATAAATAAGAAATATTTACACTTTAATTTATAAATAAATATTTACACTTTAATTTATAAATAAAAAATATTCACACTTATATAAATAAGAAACATTTACACTTACCTTGGAGGAGATGTTGGCAGAGGGCGGCTCTTGTCTCAGTGCCCCTATATTCCTCAAACAAACAATAGAGGAGTTAAGTTTCGTGTCATCATTTTTCTATCAATTAATGGCTTAACTTACTTGCTACACTGTTAATGCTACACTTTATTGCTGGCTGGTGCTATAGCCTTTATCGACTCCACTTTGATACTTTGCTACGATTTCTTTCTTTAATTCTATTGTGTTCCTCACTTTCTTTACCAAAGGACTGACACTAGGAGCTTTCTTTGGGCCCATGGTGGCTTATTTAGCAGTCACACACAATAATCAAGGGCCAAAAACAATGGATTGTTAAGAAATGTTTTGTATGAACTCCATGAAGTTACAGTGATTAAAAGTGCATATTGTAAAAGAAAGGTGTCACTCCAGTCATATTTGACTTTCTTATCCTATAATACTTTTGCATATTTTTCCAGGCATGTGCCTGGAAAAAGATGTAAAAGTACAAAAGGGAGAAATGATAAAATGCTGTAAATCAGGGATCACTAACCCATGGCCCAAGTTCCACATGCAGCTCCTTAACTGGTTTTCTGTGACCTTGAAGATGCATCACACTTCACTGAGGAATGTTACCTACGAGTCAGAGTTGGCAATGGTGATTATAATTATCAATAAATAAGTTTTATATACCTATATAAATTTATTCATTTACTGATTACTAATGTATATGTTAATATTGTGGTTAGTTTTCACTTTGGTTAAATTCACTTATGCTTTTGAAATATGGACCATTTACAAATTTTAAACTTAAATGTGGTCCATGTGAACAGAAAGTACACACACAACCCGCACATATAAAAGAGAGGAGCTTACGACGACGTTTCGGTCCGACTTGGACCATTTACAAAGTCACACTAACACACAGAGACGAGGGAAGGGGTATTTATAGGCAGGCAGACAGGGGAGGGTACCAGAGAGTGGGGTACTAATGAAGTAAGTAGTGGAAGTGGTAGTAGTAGTAATAGTAGTAGTGGAGACAGTCATATTCTAGAGGAGCACTGCAATGAGGCTAGCGGCCCGCAAGGGTGGGCCGCTAGCCCACCCAAAGGGTGGGGAGGAAAGGAAAGGCGAATAAAATAAAGGACAAATATAAGGCAAAAGAAAAGAAAGGAAAACCTATAGGAGGAAAAAGGAGAAGAGGGAAGAGAGGAAAGGGGAAGGAATCAGGTTAAGTCACGGGTGTTCTGAAGTTTAGAGCATTTAACAATGTAATGAGAGAGAGAAAGGTTGGCAGCCTCTGCTTTACATGGATGGGAAGTAATGTTTTATTACCTTTATTGAGATATTATTGCTACTAGATAATAATGAGTCATGGTGTTATTGAACTTCTGGCTTATATTCATCATTTAGTAGCAATTAAAGCTGAAAATATAGAGTATTATTTTATCATATATTGCTGTTAATGATGTCATATCTATACAAAGGCTGCAAGCTAATTATTATTTTTTTTTATCAGGGGTACATGGTTCTTGGGCGAGTGTCTATGCCTGGGGAAGAGCCTACTCCACCACTGTATGGTAAGTAGTGGCAATAAAGTACAGTGGTCCCTCGGTTTTCGCCGAAAATTCGTTCCAGAATGCTGCTCAAGTGCTATTACCGAACGAATTTACTTCCTTAAGAAATAATGTCACGTAGGTTAGTCTATTTCAGACCCTCAAAAATACACTTGCAACAGCACTTACGAAAATACACTTACATAAATGTTTGAGTTTGGAGATGCACGAAAACCGAGGGACCACTGTATACCTTTATTTAATTAACTGACATTGAAACATTATGATCCATCATAAAATGAGTTCTCAAGGGCAATTGATTGATAAGGCATGCATGGTGAAAAGGTTTATGAGAAAGAACATTTCCTTAAATGCTAAAATGTATAATATATGGTGTTATGAGGTCAGAGAATAAATGAGTGACATTGCCAAAGCTCTTGGTCTAGTTGTTCCTACAGTGTGTACAGTCAGTCTGCAAGAGGCTAATGCTTAATTGTTGATGCCTATGGCTGCATTTAGATTGTTTTGTAGTTTTGCTGGAGAACATGATGACTTCGTTTGGATTGAGGATCAGAACAAATGCAATATTGAGAAATGGTATGGTGATACCAACAAGGTGTGGAAAAAGACACTTATGTACAGTTCAGGACATTTATTAAAGGAAACGTTTTGCCACAAGTGGCTTCTTCGCTCCTAATGGACTGAAGAAGCCACTTGTGGCTTCTTCAGTCCAGACTGAAGAAACCATTAGGGGTTTCTTCAGTCCTAATGGAGTGAAGAAGCCACTTGTGGCAAAATGTTTCATTTGATAAATGTCCTGAACTGTACACAAGTGTCTTTCCACACAAATGCAATATTGGATACAAAGGCATATTGCTGGCAGTAATAAAGAAAAGATGTAAGTGCAGAGCAAGCATTTACTGTGACGGCAAAATTCTTGGTAGACTAAAATGTTTCTTCAAACGCAGTATCCCCATGAGTATATTGGTAATCTGATTCAGAAGACAAGTAGTTAGAAGACTTAAAACAAACACAAGGTGAGGATAAAACTGGGAGTGTTCATTGCTAGTCAAAAGTAATTTGCCAGGTGTAAAAGCCATTACAGTATGCATAGTAAATTAACTAATTAAGCTGAATGGTGATGCCACAGCAGCATATAATTATCTTGACATTTTTGGGAAAATAGTTGAAGGTAGCTTTCACACTTTAGTAAGTAAATGTACGTAGATGGGATGGCTGTTATGGAAGTAGAAGCTGTTAAGGACCTTCATATTCATTGAGTAAAAGACTATGCCATGTTTTAAGGCTGCCAAAGGCTTACACTTTTTGTGAGTGGGAGATTTTAAGCTTAAGCTTATGTTAGCTAATCATTTTGAATTGGCAGGGCAAACTTAATGCCAAAAAAATACTGCTTACAGTGGACCCCCAAGTTACGAGCACCTCGGAAATCGTACAACTATGTAAGTATAATATTGTAAGTGCTTTTGTAAGTGTATTTTTGGGGGTCTGAAATGGACTAACCTACTTGACATTATTCCTTAAGGGAGAAAATTTGTTTGGTAATGGCACTTGAGCAGGCTTCTGGAATGAATTATGCTCGTTACTCGGGGGTCCACTGTATATGGTATTCCTATATAGAACAATAGCCTCAGCTATCACGTTACTTTATCTAAACTTTCAAAACACAAGAACTGAGTGTCGTTTCAAATACATACTGTTGTTAATTCAACTACTGGATAAAAATTTTATTTCCATATTGAAGGCCTACCATTTAAGAAAAAAAAACATTCGCTCTGTAGACCTCACCCTGTGCACTCACAGCAGCTCTGACTCTCATCTTTTTAATCTCCCTACGATCCTCGTTGAGGAGGGGAACTTTTATCTGTCTCCAAGTGACTACTACTCTTCCACGATGTCTCATCGTGTGAAGATAAAACCCAAAAGCTCTGTCGTCAACGATGCCTCGAAGCTTGAACTTGTGGCTGCCCTAAAAAGTTGTCTGCGGGTCAAGTTCTCAGATATTGCATCAATGAAAGAAGCCTTCCTCGTCACCTTCATTGATGATGAGGAAGCTGAAATAGTCCTTACCCCAAGTGCAATGAAGACCCTTGAAGAACGTGGCTTTGTTTTCTCAACCTCTCCCTACTTGAGGGCTAAAAGATCAGTGTTCTTGAAACGTCTTGACAGGATCATCACGTTCCTGTCCACCGAAGAACTCAAGTCTTCTATTGAGGAGCAGAATGACTGGGCCATGGTAGAAAGTATCACAAAGATATCCAACGCCTCATCAGTGCTTAAGGTCATGTTTCTTGACACCACTATGGCCGCCATAGCCCTGTCAGATGGCCTGGTTATCTCTTATTATTACATCAACCCAAGATAGATCGAGCCAGAACGCTTCGAACAAATATCACCTTGTTGGACTTGTTACTCTTACAACCACTCCACCACTGACTGCCACGTTAAGTATAAGAAGATCTGCTCCACTTGTGGGAATGATGGCCACAACTATCGAACCTGCACCTCCATTACTGCTCCTACTTGCATCAACTGCAAGAGTGACCATCACACACTAGCAGCAAAATGTCCCGTCCGAAAGGAGATCTTATCTAAGAAAATTAAAGACCTAAAGAAGATGACCGTAAATTCCCCAACTTATACTGTTATAACAAAGCTCCCCAACTTATACTACTATAACAAAGCTCCAGACAGACACTACTAAGATCCTGCAAGCCACTCGACAGACGCCATCAACCACCACCTTCTTCTCTCCACTACCAGACGGTGTTTCAACACAAATTTACTATTGCATGTTGCTTGCTCACATGCAAAACGTAGCTGTCCCTGGAGCCTTCAACAAGACCATTAATTAACTCTTTTCAATGAACAACATGCCAATCTTCATCTTAAAAGAATGTCCTCCTTCAGAGGATATTCTGAAGTTATTCCCATCAATGAGGAGCCACCATCGACTTCCACCACACGCTTCTACTACTGACGAATCAGGTCCTTCACCTCCACTACACCCACCAAAAGCCAAGAGAGCCAAGACACAACCACCTGAAACTTCACCTCAAACTTTATCAATGCCTGAAGAAATGGAAGACAGAAAAAATAGAACAACTGAACCTATCACTTTATACACAAATAATCCACTCAGCCAGTTGTTACATGCAGCTGCAGCAGCCCATAACATACACCATGGAACTGTCAAGTACACTGTTGCTCCTGGTTGCTACCATCACATTGTAACTGCCCTACTTGAAGATCTAGATGCCGAATTCACCCACCTGGTCAAGATTACCCTCTTATCAAAATCTGCATACAAAAGACTTCAAAACAGCTCCATGACGTAACTGCCACCTCTCTTCAACTTGAACGACCAATCACCTCAAAGTTTTGCCTCCCTCTCCATCACGTCTTCCTGCCGATCTCCAGTCACCAATCACCTTCCAGTTCAAGATGCAACCTGCACAACTTGCTCCTCGTGTCTTCTACATCTCAAGCCACTCCTGATTCTCCAGTCTATCCCACGAGCGCCCAGCTGCTGGGTTAAGCCTTGGCTCTATTTCTACGACTATGGACACTCCTCTCCAGCGCTATTCTTTGCCTGTTCCATCTTCCCCGCTCACCCCAATGGGGTCTTACCTATACTCTCTTGATTGATTGATTGAGAAAAAAATATTCAACCAATTTGTCAGAGACATAGATGTTGAAATAAGGCAACAATTAGAAAATTTTGGTGAGACATCATCATAGTCACTACTACCAACATCTTGTAGATGCAAGGAGAAGTTCAGTTCCTTCGACCTTTGAGAATGTGTATTCACATTATTTTAAGAGGTAGATTCACATTTCCTGGCTTTGCTTTTGACTCTGGAAACTGTATACAGTATGGTGATTACTTCCTATCACCATGTCTTCTAGTGTGTTTCATTTATCATTCTTAGACTGAAAGTACTCGGTAATGTGGTTTACATACATTTTTAGCAGCAATTTATGTCTCTTGGGTCCTCCTTTCATTTCAAACAGGCTGTCACTATCAACTTTATTCTTGTATATTTTGAATGTTATTGTCATATTTTAAAACCCCAGTCCTAGTCTTATAGATTTGTTAGAATAAATTACTAATGTTTCTCACCTTTGTCCATTCACCTCAATTCTGCTGCCAACCTCAGTTCAAACATTTGGAACATCTCTAATTTCATTATATGTTTGATATATGTTTGATGAAATGTGGGTTCCATTCTGGCATGGCATACTCTGAGATGGACCTAATGTAGGTTGTGTATGTTGTAAATGAATCTTTGTTAAGGTTCCTGAAAGTGGTTCTTAGCTTAGTTTTTCACATGCTGCTAAAATTATATGGTTCATGTATACTTCTGGCAATATGATTGGTGTATGCCTGTGATATAATTTTGACCAGTTTCGAAAGTTTTCTTACTCAGCCTGGCCTAAGGGCCAGCTTTTCTGTTGATTGCCTGTTCAGCTAGGCTGTTGATAATATCAGCCCACTGGTCCACATATCAATGACACTTTGATTTATCTAGCTAGCATTTAGTAGAGTTAATGATCCAGTTTCCTCTTGAAAATTTCTATGTTTTATTCCATATTTCTGAACTCGGCTGATAGCAAGCTGTGGACCACATTGCTGATCCTATTTTTCATTGGGTTTGCTTTATACTTCCTCCCACACTTCTCACTTCAGTATTTGTTATTGGAGTGTGTAGGTTTGGAGTACAGTAGGTCTTTAGGAAAGATGGCCGCAAATACAATCTTACACAGTGACTTTACGTACATAGATATATTATAGGTACTGTAGTTTGTTTTTATAACACACATGTTTCCTTGTATGTTAAAAGGTTGAACACTAGTACTATTTTCTCCAGGAGAATTATTGTTGGTTTATTTTTCACACAACTTTGAAATTCCCAATATGAAATATTGATGGAGGTGCACGCCTGCCTGCACATTGAATCTGTCGTGATTGAAAATCGGGAAGCTGAGGAAAGGGAAAGGGGAGAGAGGATTTAGCCAAGGATAAGCAGCAAGAGAAGGGGGGACCCTGGGCGTGTGTTCAGGTTTCCCTTCTGTTGCTGCTGCTGCTGTTACTGTTACTGCTCTTGCTGCTGCTATTTCTGATGTTGCTGCTGCTAATGCTATTGTTGCTGCTGCTGGTGATGGTGGTAGCACTGCTGGTTTCTGGTGGTGTTGCTGGTATCGGTGTTGGTGGTGGTGCAAGTGCTGTTATCAGTGCTGATGGTGTTGCTTGTGGAGGTAGTGGTGGTGGTGGCTTCTGGTAGTTGTGGTGGTGGTGTTGCTGGTAGTGGTGCTGCTGTTGTGGGTGGTGGTGATGATAATGATGGTTGTGGTGGTGATGATGGTGATAGTAGTGGTGATGGTGATGATGGTTTTGGTGGTGGTGGTGATGGTAGTGGTGATGACGGTGGTGGTGGTGGTAGTGATGGTGGTGGCGACGGTGGTGATTGTGGTGATGGTGATTGTTTTGGTGGTGGTATTGTTTGGTGATGGTGATGATTGTGGTAATTGTGGTGATGGTGATGATTGTGGTAATTGTGGTGATGGTGATGATTGTGGTGGTGATGGTGACGGTCTTGTGATGGCCGTGTTTATATATTGTTTCTAATGACTCCTCCCTCTTGCCTTCCTTTACTCTTGTCTTCCTTATCCTTCTCCTCTAGAACAGTTTTTTCCAGCCATCCTCCTCTCCAACGTTGCGTTATAATCTCTTCCTCCTCCTCTGTCTCGTTTCTCCTTTCCTTCAATCCTTTCTTCATCTTTTCCTCTTCTCGTGTTTCTTACCCATCCCCTCCTGTCATAAACTCAGACAAAATCTGAGCTCTCCAAGTTGATTCTCTCTGCCCTATGATAGTTCTGGTCCCAGCACTGACTACTGGAGTAGTCCTGACTGCTGGAGTACTATGATAGTTCTGGTCCCAACACTTACTACTGGAATACCATGATAGTTCTGGTCCCATCACTGACTCCTGGGGTACCATGATAGTTCTGGTCCCAGCACTGACTCCTGGTGTACCATGATAGTTATGGGTCCACCACTGACTCCTGGAGTACCAGTTCTGGTCCTAGCACTAACCAGCACTAACCATGATAGTTCTGGTCCCATCACTGACTCCTGGGGTACCATGATAGTTCTGGTCCCAGCACTGACTACTGGGGTACCATGATAGTTCTGGTCCCACCACTGACTCCTGGGGTACCATGATAGTTCTGGTCCCACCACTGACTATTGGAGTACAATGTCTATCTAGTCGTTCTCTGTCAAGGTCGTAGGGTTCAGCTCCCATCTCTTCATAGTTTATTCTTCTCATTTCTAGGACTAATGGACCTTTTAAAATTGACAAGGAGGGGCTGTTCGTCTTTAATGATTGAACCAACATATGTATAAAGATTTGATTCTTTAGTTATGGTGATAGCTAAAGAATGGTGCTGCTGTGTATACTCGTATTGGTAAGTACACACACCTGAAACCACATATGTGGTGGTTGCAGGGGTCGAGTCACAGCTCCTGGCCTTTGTGTATGTGTGTACGTACTTACGTACACACATGTACACCATATCCATGCCCGTGACGTGTGGGGCTGCATCAATGGCTTGTCCTCACCTACAAGGTATAGCTGTTCAGCTACTGGGTATTGATCCTTCCTCACTTAGCTAGCTGGCGGGGTTTATTCCCACCCCATCCCTAACCTGCCCACATCCCTACTGATCTTCCTATCGTACTTTTAGATCGCTGACTCTGAAAAATTGTTAACAAGGGACGAAGACTTGGCCATGTGTTGGAATGCTCGGGGTTTGGGGGGTTGGGGATGTCGTGTTGGTCGAGGGTGGATTGAGTACGCGATATCGACGGCTCTCTCAAGCATCACAGAAAACGCACGCTTCTCTCTTGTGTTGGAAGGACCAGGTGGGACTTAACGAAACATAAGTAACTTTTTATTTATAACAATCAGGCTCTGTATAATCCCTATGGGTTTAGCGCTCCTCAGGATATTATTATTATTATTTATAACAATAAAAATAATAATAATCACGTTTTAAGGGTAAGGAGGACATAACGAAATAATAATAATTTTTTTCTGGTGTTATGTGCGTACATGTACATGTAGGTTAAACTTAAAATAAACGTACATGTACCTGTTGGTTGAACTTAGAATAGACGTACATGTAGGTTGAACTTAGAATAACCTAAGAAATGCAATGACGTATTTATGTTTAAGTCCATAATTATTTTTATTGAACTATACTACCTACAAAATTTTATTCTAATTTTTAACCAGGAGGGTTAGTAACCCAGAATAACCCCCCCCCCCCAAAAAAAAAAAATCCAATTGGGTGTTTTGTTTGTCTTTCCCAAGATGCGACCCACACCATTCGGCTGACACCCTAGGTATCTACTTATTGTCTGGTATCAGGAATAAGAAAACATGCCCAGTATTGCCACTCGTACTGGGATCGAACCCAGGTTCTTATGCGAGCCTAAGGCGCTACCACTTGAGCCACAAGAAATCTGAATTTTGTAGGAGCTAGCCATAATTTAAAACAATAAACGGAGACCACTTTTTTAGCGATACGTGGCAGTTAGAAAGAACAAGACGTTATAAAATTCGTGAATATTGAGTAAAATTGGTCTTGATTACCTGAAGCAACTGGATAATGCAACAAGAGGAAGACTGATGCTATGCAGAGAACGTATACAAAACTAGACGTTAGTAGTTTAAAACGAAAAGTGTGGCTGTAGAGGCAGAGAATAGGCTTGGTGTAGGACAAAGAGGCGAGAGGAGTGTGTGTACTCATTTGTGGTTGCAGGGGTCGGGTCACAGCTCCTGGCCCCGTCTCTTCGCTGGTTGCTATTAGGTCCACTCTCCCTGCTCCGTGAGCTTTATCGTACCTTTCTTTAAAGCTATGTATGGATCCTGCCACCACTACATCACACTCCAGATTGTTCCACTTCCTGACAACTCTGTGACTGAAGAAATACTTCCTAATATCCCTGTGACTCATCTGAGTTTTCACCTTCCAGTTGTGACCCCTTGTTGCTGTGTCTCATCTCTGGAACATCCTGTCCTTATCCACCTTGTCATTTCCTCTCAGTATTTTATAGGTCGTTATCATGGTTATCGTGTGTGTGTGTGTACTCACCTATTTGTACTCACCTATTTGTAGTTGCAGGGGTCGAGACTTAGCTCCTGGGCCCGCCTCTTCACTGATCGCTACTAAGTCCTCTCTCTCCCTGCTCCATGAACTTTATCATAACTCGTCTTAAAGCTATGTATGGTTCCTGCCTCGACTACATCGCTTCCCAAACTATTCCACTTCCTGACTACTCTGTGACTGAAGAAATACTTCCTAACATCCCTGTGATTCATCTGAGTCTTCAACTTCCAACTGTGTCCCCTTGTTGCTGTGTCCCATCTCTGGAACATTCTGTATCTGTTCACCTTGTCAATTCCTCTCAGTATTTTATATATCGTTATCATGTCCCCCCTATCTGTGTGTGTGTATGTGTGTGCGTGTGTGTGCGTGTGTGTGCGTGTGTGTGCGTGTGTGTGTGTGTGTGCGCGCGCGCGCGCGCGTGTCGGGTAAGCTAGCCAGCCACTGACTTAAGGAAGACACATGTTTGATTATACTTTGTAAGTTAAGGGCTCGAGTTTGCAACGCAGAGGCACAATAAAAACCTGACGAATGTACTTGGTGAATGATCAAGTTGATGTTCTTGGTATTGTGGGAGGGTGTGTGTGCTCCTTGTACTTGGTGAATGATCAAGTTGATGTTCTTGGTATTGTGGGAGGGTGTGAGTGCTCCTTGTACTTGGTGAATGATCAAGTTGATGTTCTTGGTATTGTGGGAGGGTCTGAGTGCTCCTTGTACTTGGTGAATGATCAAGTTGATGTTCTTGGTATTGTGGGAGGGTCTGAGTGCTCCTTGTACTTGGTGAATGATCAAGTTGATGTTCTTGGTATTGTGGGAGGGTCTGAGTGCTCCTTGTACTTGGTGAATGATCAAGTTGATGTTCTTGGTATTGTGGGAGGGTCTGAGTGCTCCTTGTACTTGGTGAATGATCAAGTTGATGTTCTTGGTATTGTGGGAGGGTGTGTGTGCTCCTTGTACTTGGTGAATGATCAAGTTGATGTTCTTGGTATTGTGGGAGGGTGTGTGTGCTCCTTGTACTTGGTGAATGATCAAGTTGATGTTCTTGGTATTGTGGGAGGTGTGTGTGCTCCTTGTACTTGGTGAATGATCAAGTTGATGTTCTTGGTATTGTGGGAGGTGTGTGTGCTCCTTGTACTTGGTGAATGATCAAGTTGATGTTCTTGGTATTGTGGGAGGGTCTGAGTGCTCCTTGTACTTGGTGAATGATCAAGTTGATGTTCTTGGTATTGTGGGAGGGTGTGTGTGCTCCTTGTACTTGGTGAATGATCAAGTTGATGTTCTTGGTATTGTGGGAGGGTCTGAGTGCTCCTTGTACTTGGTGAATGATCAAGTTGATGTTCTTGGTATTGTGGGAGGGTGTGTGTGCTCCTTGTACTTGGTGAATGATCAAGTTGATGTTCTTGGTATTGTGGGAGGGTGTGTGTGCTCCTTGTACTTGGTGAATGATCAAGTTGATGTTCTTGGTATTGTGGGAGGGTCTGAGTGCTCCTTGTACTTGATGAATGATCAAGTTGATGTTCTTGGTATTGTGGAGGGGTCTTTCTCGACTCCATGTTATAAGGATGGAGTGTGTTGTGTTGCAAAACCCATGTGCAACTCAGAACCTGTGTGTTTCTGTAACACCGTGCATATCCCTCAGACACCATGGTGGTGCTTGCAGAAAAGCACACACTTAAAATATTAATAAAAAAAAATGGATATAATCGTAGTGTGCTGTTACCTGTATGAGAGGTAAGGCGAGGAAGAGAGGCCTACCTCCATGAGGAGACCCTTCTGGTTTAGCGCTTCTTATTGTAATAAAAATAATACCTGTATGAGGTAAGGAGAGGGAGAGGCCTACTTCCATGAGGTAAGGAGAGGCCTACGTCCATGAAGTAAGAAGAGTCCTACTTCCATGAGGTAAGGAGAGGCCTACGTCCATGAGGTAAGGAGAGTCCTACGTCCATGAGGTAAGGAGAGTCCTACTTCCATGAGGTAAGGAGAGGCCTACGTCCATGAGGTAAGGAGAGTCCTACTTCCATGAGGTAGGAGGCCTACGTCCATGAGGTAAGGAGAGTCCTACTTCCATGAGGTAAGGAGAGGCCTACGTCCATGAGGTAAGGAGAGTCCTACTTCCATGAGGTAAGGAGAGGCCTACGTCCATGAGGTAAGGAGAGTCCTACTTCCATGAGGTAAGGAGAGGCCTACGTCCATGAGGTAAGGAGAGTCCTACTTCCATGAGGTAAGGAGAGGCCTACGTCCATGAGGTAAGGAGAGTCCTACTTCCATGAGGTAAGGAGAGGCCTACTTACATGAGGTAAGGAGAGGCCTACTCCTGAAATGCTCTACATAACCAGGGGCTTTCCACGTGCAATGTTAAATTTCATCCAGTTTTGTAAAAACTGTTTATCATATGGAAATTATTATTAATATTTTTATTATAAAAGGTGGAGGGATACCTTTAGATATCCCTCCATGAGAGAGGTTAGCATTGAGAGAGGCCTCCTATCCTAGCTCTTGATGCCAGTGTCATACCTGTGGTGAACCAGACTCATCATTTACTCTTGGCAGTGTTAATAACCTCAACTTGAGTGAGCACTTAATTCACACTCGTCAAGTGGAGAAATTACTGAAGAAACTTTATCTACTCTGGGAAAAGGAACTTTTTGTATTCTCCCCTGAGTAAGCTACTTATTAGTATACCTCATTAAACGTATCAAAAATGAAGTTAGGTAAAATATTTCTTGAGGATAATTCTGAACCAAGATATAAGAGAATATATATAAATATATATATATATATTTTTTTCAACAAGTCGGCCGTCTCCCACCGAGGCAGGGTGACCCGAAAAGAAAGAAAATCCCCAAAAAGAAAATACTTTCATCATCATTCAACACTTTCACCACACTCATACATAATCACTGTCTTTGCAGAGGAGCTCAGATACGACAGCTGAGAATTGTCCCTCCCAGCTGTCACTATCCCAGACCCCTCCTTTAAAGTGCAGGCATTGTACTTCCCATTTCCAGGACTCAAGTCCAATTAAATCAATTAACTGGTTTCCCTGAATCCCTTCACAAAATGTTACCCTGCTCACACTCCAACAGATCGTCATGTCCCAAAAACCATTCGTCTCCATTCAATCCTATCTAACACGCTCACACATGCTTGCTGGAAGTCCAAGCCCCTCGCCCACAATACCTCCTTTACCCCTTCCCTGCAACCTTTTCTAGGACGACCCCTACCCCACCTACCTTCCCCTACAGATTTATACACTCTCCAAGTCATTCTACTTTGATCCATTCTCTCTAAATGACCAAACCACCTCAACAACCCCTCTTCAGCCCTCTGACAAATACTTTTAGTAACTCCACACCTTCTCCTAATTTCCACATTCCGAATTTTCTGCATAATATTTACACCACACATTGTCCTTAGACAGGACATCTCCACTGCCTCCAGCCTCCTCCTCGCTGCAGCATTTGCAACCCATGCTTCACACCCATATAAGAGTGTTGGTACCACTATACTTTCGTACATTCCCTTCTTTGCCTCCATGGATAACGTTTTTGTCTCCACAGATACCTCAACGCACCACTCGCCTTTTTCCTTCATCAATTCTATGGTTAACCTCATCCTTCATAAACCCATCCGCTGACAGTCAACTCCCAAATATCTGAAAACATTTACTTCTTCCATAATCCCTCTCTCCAATGTGATATCCAATTTTCTTTATTTAAATCGTTTGATACCCTCATCACCTTACTCTTATCTATGTTCACTTTTAACTTTCTACCTTTACACACTCTCCGAAACTCGTCCACTAACCTTTGCAACTTTTCTTTAGAATCTCCCATAAGCACAGTATCATCAGCAAAAAGTAACTGTGTCAACTCCCATTTTGCATTTAATTCTCCATAATTTAATCCCACCCCTCTCCCCAACACCCTAGCATTTACTTCTTTTATAACCCCATCTATAAATATATTAAACAACCATGGTGACATTACACATCCCTGTCTAAGACCTACTTTTATCGTGAAGTAATCTCCCTCTCTCCTACATACCCTAACCTGAGCCTCACTATCCTCATAAAAACTCTTTACAGCCTTCAGTAACTTACTACCTATTCCATACACTTGCAACATTTGCCACATTGCTCCCCTATCCACTCTATCATATGCCTTTTCTAAATCCATAAATGCAATAAAAACTTCTCTACCTTTATCTAAATACTGTTCACATATATGCTTCACTGTAAACACTTGATCTACACATACCCTACCCACTCTAAAGCCTCCTTGCTCATCTGCAATCCTACTCTCTGTCTTACCTCTAATTCTTTCAATAATAACCCTGCCATACACTTTACCTGGTATACTTGGTATACTCAGTAAATTTATTCCCCTATAATTTTTACACTCTCTTTTATCCCCCTTCCCTTTATATATAGGAACTATACATGCTCTCTGCCAATCCCTAGGTACCTTCCCCTCTTTCATACATTTATTAAACAAAAATACCAACCACTCCAGCACTATATGCCCCCCTGCTTTTAACATTTCTGTCATGATTCCGTCAATTCCAGCTGCTTTACCCCCTTTCATTCTACGTAATGCCTCATGCACCTCCCCCACACTCACATCCTGCTCTTCTTCACTCCTAAACGATATTGTACCTCCCTGGCCAGTACATGAAATTACCGCCTCCCTTTTTTCATCGACATTTAAAAGTTCCTCAAAATATTCCCGCCATCTACCCAATACCTCCAGCTCCCCATCTACTAACTCCCCTACCCTGTTTTTAACTGACAAATCCATTCGTTCCCTAGGCTTTCTTACCTTGTTTATCTCCAAAATTTTTTCTTGTTTTCAGCAAACTTTTTGACAGAGCCTCTCCCATTCTTTCATCCGCTCTTCTTTTGCACTCTCTCACCACTCTCTTCACCTTTTTTTACTCTCCATATACTCTGCTCTTCTATTAACACTTCTGTTTTGTAAAAACCTCTCATAAGCTACCTTTTTCTCTTTTATCACACCCTTTACTTCTTCATTCCACCACTCCTCTTTCCTCCTGCACCCACCCTCCTATAGCCACAAACTTCTGCCCCACATTCTAATACTGCATTTTTAAAACTATCCCAACTCTCTTCAACCCCCCCACTACTCATACTTGCACTAGCCCACCTTTCTGCCAATAGTTGCTTATATCTCACCCTAACTTCCTCCTCCCTTAGTTTATACACTTTTACCTCTCTCTTACTTGCTGTTGCCATTTTCTTTTTGTCCCATCTACCTTTTACTCTAACTGTAGCTACAACCAAATAATGATCTGATATATCCGTTGCCCCTCTATAAACATGTACATCCTGAAGCCTACCCATCAACCTTTTATCCACCAATACATAATCCAACAAACTACTTTCCTTACGTGCTATATCATACCTTGTATATTTATTTATCCTCTTTTTCATAAAATATGTATTACTTATTACCAAACCTCTTTCTACACATAGCTCAATTAATGGTTCTACATTTACATTTACCCCTGGCACCCCAAATTTACCTACTACTCCCTCCACAACATTTTTACCCACTTTAGCATTTAGATCCCCAACCACAATTACTCTCTCACTTGGTTCAAAACTCCCCACACACTCACTCAACATTTCCCAAAATCTCTCTCTCTCCTCTACACTTCTCTCTTCTCCAGGTGCATAAACACTTACTATAACCCACTTTTCACATCCAACCTTTATTTTATTCCACATAATCCTTGAATTTATACATTTATATTCATTCTTTACCTGCCATAACTGATTATTCAACATTATTGCCACTCCTTCTTTAGCTCTAACTCTATTTGAAACCCCTGACCTAATCCCATTTATTTCTCCCCACTGAAACTCTCCTACCCCTTCAGCTTTGTCTCACTTAAAGCCAGGACATCCAGCTTCTTTTCATTCATAACATCTACAATCATCTCTTTCTTATCATTCGCACAACATCCACGCACATTCAAACATCCCACTTTGACGGTTTTCTTCTTCTTCTTTTTAGTAAGCTATACAGGAAAAGGGGTTACTAGCCCATTGTTCCCGGCATTTTAGTTGACTTTTACAACACGCATGGCTTACGGAGGAAAGATTCTTATTCCACTTCCCCATGGATATGAAAGGAAAAGCAATAAGAACAAGAACTATTAAGATAAAATCAAAGAAAACTCAGATGAGTGTGTATACATAAACGTGTACATGTTTGTGTAGCGTGACCTAAGTGTAAGTAGAAGTAGCAAGACGTACCTGAAATCTTGCATGTTTATGATACAGAAAAGAGACACCAGGAATCCTATCAACATGTAAAACAGTTTCAGGTTTCTGTTTCATAGTCACCTGGCAGGATGGTAGTACCTCCTGGGTGGTTGCTGTCTACCAACCTACTACCTACTATATATATATATATATATATATATATATATATATATATATATATATATATATATATATATATATATATATAAGTTCCTCAAGGAGCTGGGCAAAAGACTCAACAGGGTAACTAGGGATCCCAGGGCAGCTAGTTTTCTGTTCCAGCGACTCAGCGCTGCTGTTCAGAGGGGTAATGCATGCTGTATTCTGGGCACGCGCACCAGCTCGGAAGAGCTGGATGAGATTTTCGCATTATAATCAGTGACAAAGATGTAACAATATGTACTAGACATGTATCTCTCACCTCGTGTACTGTAATATATATATATATATATATATATATATATATATATATATATATATATATTTTTTTTTTTTTTTTTTTTAACACATCGGCCGATTCCCACCAAGGCAGGGTGGCCGAAAAGAAAAACTTTCATCATCATTCACTCCATCACTGTCTTGCCAGAAGGGTGCTTTACACTACAGTTATAAAACTGCAACATTTACACCCTCCTTCAGAGTGCCGGCACTGTACTTCCCATCTCCAGAACTCAAGTCCGGCCTGCCGGTTTCCTGAATCCCTTCATAAATGTTACTTTGCTCACACTCCAACAGCACGTCAAGTATTAAAACCATATGCCTCCATTCACTCCTATCAAACACGCTCACACATGCTTGCTGGAAATCCAAGCCCTCGCACACAAAACTTCCTTTACCCCTCCCTCCAACCTTTCCTAGGCCGACCCCTACCCCGCCTTCCCTCCACTACAGATTTATACACTCGAAGTCACTCTGTCTCGTTCCATTCTCTCTACATGTCCAAACCACCTCAACAACCCCTCCTCAGCTCTCTGGACAATCGTTTTGGTAATCCCGCACCTCCTCCTAATTTCCAAACTCCGAATTCTCTGCATTATATTCACACCACACATTGACCTCAGACATGACATCTCCACTGCCTCCAGCCTTCTCCTCGTTGCAACATTCATCACCCATGCTTCACACCCATATAAGAGCGTTGGTATAACTATACTCTCATACATTCCCTCTTTACTTCCATGGACAAGGTTCTTTGTCTCCACAGACTCAAGTGCTCCACTCACCCTTTTCCCCTCATCAATTCTATGTTCACCCCCATCCTTCCCCAACCCATCCCCGGGCATGTCCCTCCCAAATATCTAATACATTCCCCCTCCTCCATACTCTCTCCCTCCAATCTGATATCCCAAACTTTCGTCACCTATTCTTTTTTTTATCCTCATCACCTTACTCTTTCCTATATTCACTTTTAATTTTTTTTCTTTTACACACCCCCACCAAAATTTATCCACCAACCTCTGCAGCTTCTCTTTAGAATCTCCCAAAGCCCCAGTGTCATCAAACCCCCAAACAACTGTGACCAAACTCCACTTTTAAATTTTCTTTCTGGCTTTAACCCCAACACCTCTTTTAAGACCCCCGCATTCCCTTTTTTTTTAAAAAAATTAAAATATATATTTTTATTTTTAATATATATATTATATATTTTTATAATATATATATTTTATATATATTATATTTTATTTTATATATTATATATATATATATATATATATATATATATATATATATATATATATATATATATATATTTTGTGTGTGTGTGTGTGTTTGTGCCGATTTGGGAAAACTTGCTTTTTGGCTTAAATAGCAACGCCTTCTTCCCTATAAGACAAGCGAAAATTTGTGTATGCAAAAAATTTCGCAAAAAACATTCTAACCTAACGAAAAATATATTTCATTGTGTTTGTTTATAATTAAATTTTTTTAAACGTATCTAAAATATATTTAGTTGGGTTTA